>JAJOOO010012538.1:0-48352 GCA_029582685.1 Solanum piurae | reverse complement strand
GATACCCAAAACGCTGGTGTCAGCGAGCCACTCAACGGCAGTAAAGTACACTTAGAATACTAGATTTAGTAGTAGAAGAAGAAGTCCAGAAATTAGTTCTTCTAAAATGAGAGGAAATTCCTCAATTTATAGAAAACAAAGGGTAGTGTGAAAAGGTTCTTATTGTGCCTTACCGGAAAGGTCACAAACCTTTGGAAAAGTCACAATCTTTCAAAAAGATCACAACCTTTCATAAAAGTCACAACTTTTCATAAAAGTCGCAACTTTTCATAAAAGTCGCAACTTTTCATAAAAGTCACAACTCTTCATAAAAGTCACAACTCTTCATAAAAGTCGCAACTCTTCATTTTCCATTCACACCTTTTAAAACCCAACAATAATCAGTTTTAATACAATAAAAATTTCTAATAAGCAGTTTTAATACATACAATATAATACTTGACAATTATAATTTTATAATTATTAGATACAATTTCTAATAAGCAACTTTAATACGATAACAATATATTTTGAGTAGATTGTACACAAAAAACTATAGATTTTTCCTAATAATATTTATTGTCATGTCACCCAATAATCTTTTCACAATCGACCGTTCTCATAGATAGTCGAATCTTCATCACATGTTTTTATATTTTTTTCAACAATCAAATGATTTACATTTTATGTAGGTCCTTTCAACTTTTGTTTTAACAATACAAATAGTTAGAGAAAATATTCAAATTTGTCTGTGTATTATATATATATATTTAAATATTGTCATCTATTATACTTTCAGGACAAATCATATCATTAACATTAAATTATCTCGTATTTTCTTTTGTCATTATCTCATGATATTTATTGCTGATGGGAGAAGATAGATATTTCGTAAAATTAATCAAGATTGATACAAATTAATTTCGCACACCACAATTATTAAAAAAAAACAAAGGAATAGTAATAGTAATCACTATGATGCGTATATTATATTTGACCTACCTATATACGTATCAAAAACCATAGACTTCTAATAAATTATTTTTAAAAAAAAGAACTTCTATAAAAAAAATTGTACTTATTACTAAGGTTTAAAGAAGAGTAAAACAGATTACCATGATGAAATAATAAGTATTTATTGATCGGAATCATACGATTTACTTTCAGAACAAAACTTTTCAATGCAAATTTCAATTAATCGAGCCTAACACATGCAAACCTTAAACCCTATACAATAGTTGACGTGTAGTACTCTTCCTCCTTTAATACATACACTTCACCATCAATCAATTTGATAAAATTCTTTTGCAGGACGCAATTACTATATAGTAAATATATTTATTTTCCATATTAAGATGTAATTTAAACAGACTGAGTAAAAGTATAGTATTAAATTTCTGAGTAATTTTTGGTACTTAAGATTGTGATGTGTAACTGTTGCAGTGTACCACACACCAACCAATCCCTAATATCTCGTAATAATAATATTCACTTTTTTATCATCACATATTTTAGTATTTATAGATCCACTCTTTATCACTTTTTTTCTCATCACCACTCCAATAATATATTTTTTTTCCATTTCTCCCTTTCAATATTTTCCTAGGGTTAGGGTTTTGGTCAAGTACTTTTTTTTTACTTTCATGTTCGAGTTGCATCGAATATGTTATTATTATTATAATTGTATTGATAAAGATCGTGATGATATAGTTCAAGTCATTTTTTTGCGGGTGGAGCATCATCAAGATTCACATAGCTATATTAGGGCTTTTATAATTTTTAAAAGCCCTATGATGATGTGTGGGAATCTTGATGATGCTGCAGCGGCAAATAATGACTAATTTTTTTTACTAGAAACAATTTTCAATATTCATGAATCCAGATCGTGTGATATTGTAAGTATTTAATATCTTATCTTATAATTTACACTAAAATATATATGTTGTGATTTTCCGTTATAGGAGGTTCGGATGAATCATCTTTTGACCCTCTAGAAAAGATTAACATAGTAGATCTGCCTCCGAAACCAATAATCTATAACTTTTCAAAATTATTATAGATAAAGAATGTCTAATATTTTTTTTACGATATAATATTTATTTTCTTCATAAAAGTGAAGTCCATCTATGTTTTGTTTCAGAAAAAAAAAATAGCCTAGATATATAATGTATTTTTTTTCATTTAATTGTCTCTTATTCTTGTTGATAATAATTAATTTTTCTGAACAATTGACCGTACTGTCTGATGTTGCAGTAAGTATGTCTGTACTTCCTATGTAAAAGGTAGATACACAAAAATATCCCACGTTAGCAAGTTTCGAAAGAATTTCACCAACTTATATTCACTTACTACAACTTCTTACACCTTTAAAATATCACTATTTTCCTTTGAATAATATTCGGTGATTATTTTCATAGATCTTTTGATTCAATAGAAAAAATAGAAAGTGAGAATCTATTTTTGAGCTAATTCGATGAAAAATAAATGGAAAAAAAATCATGTTTGTAACAAAAATGTTTCATTGTTTAGCGTGCGAAATCCTTTGTTTCTAATAGTGCGATGTCTATACTACATTGTGACAAAGGAATTTTTTTATATTTTTTGTGTGTATTATTTGCATCTTACTGTTCTCTTTGGATTCTGATTTTTTTGTGATTACTAATTAACTAGCTCTTTTGCTTGATGAATATCTCTTGTCATTGTTTGTTACAGTTGATGATTTATTTGGGGCCTTTGGCATATGATTCCTTCACATTTTTTACATTTGGGGTAGTCCCATCTACAGTTCATTAGGTCAGTCAAATATTCTCTTATTAGTTTCATTTTATACATGTTGTTAGGGATGGGCGTTCGGTATTTGATTCGATATTTTTAAAATTTGTTTTTGGTAATTTGGTCATTAAAAGTAGATATCAAATACTGAATTACTTTTAATGTTTGATATGATATGATAAATCCTGATTCAACAGAACCTAGATATTTTCATTTGGAAAATTGTAATATTTTGTTTTAATTTATATGTCTGGTTTTGTTTTGGCACTATGTTAAGAAAATAAAAAAATAATTAAATTTTGAGATCTTAAACTAAGATCATGTTGAATGTCCTCAAATATCTTTTAATCTGTGGTCTTAGACATGGAACAGAGAAAGTTAGATTTAAGGAGTTATCAGAAAGAAAATATATATATTCCTTGGATGGACTAAAAGAAATAATAGGACCAACAAATTGAGATGGATGGAAAAATAAATTTCAAAATTCATATACTTCAAATTTTGAATTAAGCTTTTATCATGATCTTAAATATATCCCTTAAATGTCACATTCTTCATGGATATAAGAGCATGTCTTTATAGTATAATAAAGATTTGAAGTTAAGTAGTTTCAAATTTCCCTTTTATATATGAAAAAAACAACCTAAAAAAAGTAAGTAGTTAATGTTTGTAACATTTTCTTTTGACAATTAGAGTGTATTGAAGATCATGAATATAATTTCCTCTTTATAACAATGTGTAAAGGCTAATAATTTCTTTTAAAAAATAGAGGGTTTCACCCTTCGTAAATATCATAACTTATAATTAATGACCCCATAACTTAAGAAAGTCGCGACGTGCATTATGAACTATAATGACCCAAATAACATAATATAGTTATGGAGTGCAATTAGGGACGACTATATTGTGGTAATAATTGTGGTTTTCAGAAGGGCCTAAAATGCATGATGTAAAAATTATGAAGAGTTGGGAATTGCTAAATTTTTAGGGTTTTCCTGTAAAATATTTGTTAGGTTCTTTATTAGGATTAGTAAGGTAAGGCATATCTCCCTTTGTTGTACTTGTCCCTATTGATATTTTTTATGTTTAATAAAAGACCACTAGACGGTGTCTAGTGATAAATGCGCTTAAAAAAAAAAAATGTTCTTGTGCATCAAAGATTTTGAGAAAAACTTTGAAGTTGCTGTTGTTCTCATTGTTATTATATTTTGACTCTAGCCTATAGAATCATTAATAAATTTGTATTCATTTTTTCTGATATTATGTATGAATCAGGAATATCATAGGGAGTTAAAAAAAATTATATCTTTCACCATGGTATTTGATAAGTAAGATCTTGAGTTCGAGCAAATATTTACATAATCTCTTTGTGTTCGTATGAATAGAGAAACTATGTTATATCTTGAGAAATACTTGAATTGCTTTTTCTTGAGATGAGTTTTTATAGTATTAGAAACAACCCTTTTACATTCCAAGATAAGGAAAATTGTGCATAAAATCAATAGCTGCCCAATACTATTGGTTAACTAAAGTCAAACTTCAATGAAAGTCCTTTATTTTGTTTTTTCAAGAAAATAATATTTTATAAAAAGGAATAAGTGATATTCGAGATGTAAAACACACAAAAACTTAATAATTCATATGCATTCTCTTACAAGTTATCTCTTTTTTGAACTAAGAAATCTTATAAGCCTATGATTCTAAAAAATGAGCCCCCTTAAAATTTGGAGGCTTAAGGCACCTGTGTACCGTTTATGTTATTGTTCTCTATGTTCTTAATGAATATTGAACTAACAATTGTGGGTCATTTTATGAATACGGGCCAATTCTAATTTATGATATTTGACTTGTATTTATTTTTTTAGCTTAAAAATTAGTGTTTATAAACACTTCATAAATGCTTAAAAGATATTTTAGATTAAAATACCTTCAATAAGACAATCCAAACAGGGCCTTTGTTCAAGTGACAAAGAGGGGTTTGTAATTTAGGTTACAAGTGCATACTAATTTTGATATTTAAGTGAAGAAAAATAAAATAGATAAATTCACTGTCTTCAAGTTTCATAAATTGCGATTGATTTTAAGAATTATCAGGTTTCTCAATCATATAAAAATATATATCAAAATCTTGTTATAAAGCTTGGACAAGAATTTTAGATGGGATGTTTGGTAATACACATCGATGATATTGGAGGAGAATTTTGAGCCTTTATATATAAAGCTTGCAAAACCTTTTTTTTGCCCTTTTTTTGTGTGACGGAAAATATGTCTTGTGTGAATTCTGAAGTGCTCATTACATAAATTATTTAATGCTTAAAATATATTGTAGCTTTTAATCATATGTATTAGTTTCAGTAAGCCGTAAAACCTCGAGTTTGTGATTATGAGATATGTGAAATCGAACACTAGTATACATTGGCTTGGTTGTTTGATACGTCGAAGGTTTGGACGTGCTACATTAAATGACCTGTCTAGAAGGGAAATAGTGTATTTTATTATAGCCTTTACTATTGCTCTAGTTGTTGTTACTTGTTAGGTCCATGTCCTAAATGTTACTTACATACATTAAAATAAAGATAGTCAAAGTTATATGAGATTTTTCTTTTTGATTGGCCTAATTTGTGGAAAGTTTGATGGACCTTTTACGTGTGTTACTAGTCATGTTTGAATATTTGTGAGAGGGTACTTAACGATGTCTAACGGGATGGGACGGAATAAGGACTTAACAAGATAGGGGAGATTGAATGTTAGTGGGACGGGATAGGGGGAAAGAACACTAGGCCCATCCCATCCCATCCCACTAAGCTGGGAAGGGATGGACGTTATATGTATATTATTCTTAGTCGTGTTAATATTCATGACATGGTTTTAGTGGGATGAGACAGGACATCCGGACATGATAGTATAAGGACTTGACAGGATAAGTGAGATCGTGACATTAGTGGGACGGGATAGAGGGACGAAATGTTGTCCCATCTCATCCCACTAAACTGACGGGGCGGGATAGAATGAACCCTTAGTGAGATTTTTTTTTAGTTAAAAAATGTATTAATATAAAAATTTAAACATTAAATTTATAAAGAGATGATAGTGTGATACAACATATAATTGCGCAATTTATCCTTCAAATTGATTGATCTTAAATTTTTACCCTTCAAATGGACTATCCGTCATTTTTGCTCTTAGTAATCAAACTTATGCCTAAGAGAACAAAAGTCATTTATGGGCGCGGGATATACTTGTGAGATATTATGATGCAAAAAATATAAATTTATATATTGTGAAAACGTTATTTATTTTTGGGAGTAAAAATTAAAGACCAATACAAAATAGATGGAAAAGTGCAAATATACCCCCACATGATATCATCTTTCTCAAACATATACAATAGAAATGCACTCCTAGTCTTAAGCATTCATTTTTTCCCAATAGCCATCTAATTAGAAACTTTAAAGAGACTTTTGAGTCCATGTTTTCTTTTAATATATATATACTATTATTCTAAATTCAATGAGCCCGATTAACTCAAATTCATTTCGAATAAATCTCATATCTACTAGAAATATGTATATTTCCTCCGAAATCTACGAAAAATGTGCTTGTTGGAAACTGTTTCCGATAGACTGATTACCGACGGAAGCATCGGTAGAAAGTCAGCAAGTTTTTAAACAATTAAAGAACACTTAAAAATCTATTTGAGCAAAATGAGCAGGCAACAAATTAGTTTAAATGAGGTTTATGTATACAACAAAGTCCAATTAAGGCCCAAGTAGAACTCCAGAAATGAACTGTTGTGGATTAAGGCCAATTGTTTCATGACTCGTTGTGGATTTGTTTTCTTGTTTACTCGAACCCATAAACTTTGGGGTTGGAGGCAAAGAATGTTTATCATTCGAACAACCCTTATGGCCTAATCGTTTATATATTTATTTCACTTTGGACTATATTATAATTGCACAAACAAAATTAATTGGTTCTAAGAGCGTTTATAAGGAAATCTTTTTTTTTTCTAACTTTTGACATTTTTTGCTATTACAAAAACATACATTTTTTCTTATAAACTTAGGTAAAACCTTCCACGGTTTAAAATAAACACTTTTAACTTCATATAAGCTTAGCAAAACACGCTATAGATATAATAATAATAATAATAATAATAATAATAGACAATTAGACATAATAATAGACAATTAGACATAACAATAATGCCCCCCATAGTGCTTACATTGTACAAAATCTTGGATACATCTAAAAAAAAAAACAGAGTAATTTATCATTCTAGAAAGGTTATTTTCAATAGACAATATTTAAACACGAGTCTCCTTCCTTGGGACGATAGCGAATAAAATCTCAAGATCAGGAGGCTGAAAATAACCTTCCTTAGGTGGAGAACTCTGTTGTTTCACATAAATTCTTTTCTTCCTTGGCGTTGGCGGCGGGCACATAGAATTCACCATAATCCTATGTTTATCATGCCTTGGTGTCTTGCATCCTTCATCTATTTCCACCAATTCATAATCACTCTTCACCATAATCGCGTAACGCGCCAATCTCTTCCAAAAATTGGAAATAGTTATAACAGTCGTGATTATAAACAGACTCGTGAGAATCAAGAAAAAAATTGAGTTAATGAAGAGTGTGTGTGTGAGATTTTATAATTGTACAGACTTCTTCAGGAAGCTGTTATTTTGACTTATATTTAATCGTGTGAGGGAAGCTATATATTATAATTGTTGATTATCTTACGTGGCATAAAGTTTAGACACGTGGTTGATTTTGATTTGTTGGATTGAAAGTTTTTAAATTCCCGCGAAAGTGCTGAATTTTTTTTTAGTTTGAATATGGACCACTTATTTTTAAAAAAATTATTTTATGGTTAATTTTTTAATTATTATTTATAGGGAATGTGAATTTAGTCAAGTTGATGAGAATAATGGGCTTTATTCGATGCATATTCCTTCTTTGTGGGCCCAATTACGTAATGGGCTATAGGCCCATGATGATAATGTTGGATCCTTTTGGATTTTAGCCCATTTAGCCTTAAAAGAAAATTTTCATAAATCTTACGGAAAATACTTGATTGACAGACACTATAGCAAATTCATGAAAGCAAAAACAGTGTCCTTAAGAATATTTCATGTGGTATAAATGTATTTCCTAACCCTCAGAATTCGACAAGCTCTTCTATATAAAATTAGAAGCCGAAATCAAACAAAGATTAAATAGAGACGAAGCATACTAAAATAGGAGGAATTTATCTTGATCTCCTCTTCCCAAATGAAGAAGACTAACAAATATATATAGATGAAGATCACAACATGAGTTTAGCTTTTGGCTCCAACAACTAATTGTCAGGTAATAAATAGGGTTAATAACAATGAAGAATATGGGTCAATTGTCAAAAGGTTAACTAATTGCAAAAGAAATTTAGTAGTCACTTAATGCTATTTAAAGAGCATATAATGTTTGCTCATATTGGACAAAAAGTTATGTCAATTGTGATTTTTCTCAAGAAACTTATATCTATAATATAATAAAGAGATTGACAATGATGTCTGGTAGTGGAGTGGGATGGATGAAATAGAGGCTTGTGTTTTGTATTCTGTATGATAAGGATGTGCCATCAAGACTGAAAGACAAGTTCTACATAGTGATAGTTAGGTCAACTATGTTGTAACTTGTAAGGGTGGAGTGTTAACTAATTAAGCACATTCATATCCAGAAAATAGTAGTAGTGGAGACGATAATATTGAGATGAATATGTATGTGGACATATTTAGGAAAGATAAGATTAGGAATAAAGATATTCGAAACAAGGTGAGAGTGACTTTTGTGATCAATACAGTGAGGGAAGAAAAGTTGAGACAATTCGGACCATGGCAAAGGGACGCATGAATACTCCAGTGAGGAGGTATCAAAGATTGTCCATATATAGCGAGCCAAATAAGAGGCATAGATAAGCCAAAAAAAAGTACTGAGAAAATGTAATTAAGCCGAAAATGATACAACTTCATCTTATTGGGGACCTATATAGGAGGGTGTGATTGCCGTGTGAAGGTCAACTTCAACTTCTTTGTCATCCCTTCTTGAGCCAAAAGTTCTATCCGAAACAATCTTCATACCATTACAAGATAGGAATAAGGTCTACATACACATTACTTTTCGAGAACAATTATTAAAAATAGTTTTAAAATACAACATACTTTTTAATAAAAAAAACACATTTTGATTAATTAAAAATTATCACTCCCTTCGTTTCACAAAGAATGATCTAGTTTGACTTGACACGGAGTAGAAGAAAATAAAGAAGACTTTTGAATCATGTGATTCTAAATTAAAGTTATGTCAAATGTACAGAATTGCCCTTTAATCTTGTGGCCTTAAATATGCCACGTGAAAAACTGAAATTAAAATATTATTAAAATAAAAAAGAGGTCATTCTTTTTTAAACAGACTAAAAAATAAAAGAGGTCATTCTTTTTTAAACGGATGGAGTAATACTTTATTTAATACTCCTTTTTGACAAGTATAGTGCCTGCAATTATAAAGAAGATTAGTACCTTTTCCAAAAGTATTAACGGGTGGGAATCTTTTTACAACGTCTCTTTGCTGGTTTAACCCAACCTAACAACATGGCCAGTTCAGCCATTATAGCCTGTCATCTGAGCTGTTTCTTCAACAAATTCAGCTGTCATTTTTGTTGCCTTTTACTATAAATACTCCCTTTTCTATACCCAATTTTCATCATCAATTTCACACAAATCTCTCCTCCTCCATTTCAATTCTTATTCCCTTCGAATTCATCAAAATTCTCAATTCAATTTCATCAATGGCTTCTGTTAGCATCATCAAGGCTTTTGTCCTCGCCGTCTTTTTCGCTGCCGTCGTCGTCTCAGCTCAGGATCCTAGTCTAGCTCCAGCTCCGGCGCCTGATGCCGGTGCTGCTTTCTCTTTGCCGGTTTCCGGTGCTTTGATCGGAACTTCCTTGCTCATGTCCCTGTTTGCTGTACTAAGGCATTAAAGATGTATGTTTTTTCTATTTGCTTGGATGATTGAGATTGGATCTGGTGGCTTTTATTCTTGTAATTGATCCTATTATTCTATTGATTCTTTGTTTTTCCTTGTATATGAGATTATTATGGTGAAGTTATATTAATCATTTTTATTCTTCCTAAATAGACTTGCAAAATTCTCTCTTATTTTTCTCTATACTCTCAGTTAATTCTATCTGTTTCATTTCAACTTTTAACCCAAATATTTAAGACTACGAGATTAAATGATATTATGATATAAACTACGTATTTTTGTTTAAGATCAGTTAAGTCAAAACTAAACAAATAAATTGAACCAAGAAAAAAAAAGGCTCAAATATGTCATCAAATTTTGAGAAAAAAGTTCATTTATGTCTTTCATTGAAACTTTGACTCATGCTATTTTCATTTGAGAAAAAGTTCATTCATGTCATTATTTGTTAACGGAAATGGTGTAGATGAGTCAAACTTTTAACGGATGATATAGATTGAGCTTTTTTCAGAGCTTGATGGCATATTTGAGTCTTTTTTCTTTTTTATTAAATGATTAATTAATGATGTGGTTTAATCATAATTGACCACGTGTCAAAAAAAGTTTTGCGAAATTGAAACTAGTTTCGGTTAACAAATAATTACATGAATGAGTCTTTCCTCAAATGAAAATGACATAGATGAACCAATTTTTTAACGAATAACATAAATGCGTCTTTTTAAAAAAAAAATCAATGGCATACTTGTGTCTTTTCCCAAAATAATTCGTTTATATGAGTTGCTGCTTTCATCTTTTTTAGAAGATAGACTAGAAAGAAAACTAAATATACTATATTGCTAACTTGAGCAATTGAAATCCTTTCCAATGCCAACTTCAGCCATTTTGTAGATATTTTGCAATTTGCAAGTATCTTGAGAACCTTGATGTCTCAGGTTCAATATTTAATATAGACAAAAAAACACTAAATAATTCTTTTCATCGGTCAACATAAAAATTGAATTTGTTGATAGTGAGTAGTGAGTGTCCATTTGATTCTGGTACTAATTTATCTTACTACATGCCTTTGTTCTACATGAAATTGTGTTTTTCTTAGGCATAGGGCAACTTGAAGCTTCGACAATATTGTGAAGATTAATATAAGGTGTCACATAAATGAATTAATTGTTATAGTTACTCATATACAAATTATTGGTAGAGTTGATGATATTATTGCGATTAGACAAATCTTATGAGATAATCTCGACTCAAATTTTTTGATGATATTACTGTGCATTAAACAAATCTTATGCGATAGTCTCAACTCAAAAGACAGGGGATCAATTCCAAGTCATAATGTAGATAATTATCCTCCAAATCAATTGAGTCATCGTGATCAAGGTGAACTTATCTATGTAGTCGACAATTATGAAGTATGTCTATGAGGTCAACACATCAGTTACCGAAGATGAAACTGCAAGTTTTTATTATAATATCATCATCACATTCACATACCGTCGAAAAGACGAGTACATTCACAAATCACAACAAAAGCAGTTAAACACGAGATCTTTTTTTTTCTTTCTGATTTTTCTCACATAGATAGATAGATAGATCTATAGCAGAAAATACTATAGATGAGTTGTTGTTAGGTAAATAGGAAATCAATCAGTTCAGATGCGATCAGATCAGATCTAATCACTGTCGCTGCTGCTGCTACTATCATGTCCATCATGCTTCTTCTCCTTCTTCTCCTTTTTGTCTTTCTTCTTCTTCTTCTCTTTTCCATCTTTGTGATGCTCTCCACTTTCTTCTCCATGGATCTTATCTTTTATCTTCTCAACAAATCCTTCCTTGTGCTCCTCCTTCTTGTGTCCTTCTCCCTTGTGTTCCTCCTTTTTGTGTTCTTCTTCCTTGTGGCCTCCTCCGATGTGGAGTTTCTCCTCAATTTTGTGGATGATTCCTGCCATATTTTGATCAGATGAGAAAATGAGTTTTTTTTGGGGTTTAGCAGAATTGTCAATTGTGTGAGGAAAATGGTGAGTGAGAGAGAGGTATTTATTGAGGGAAAAGGGAGATTCGTCGGCACGATATTTCATTTGACAAATTTACATTTTTAACCTTCTTACGCGTACACGGTTCCAACACGAACATATAATTTAAAAAAAGAAATTGGTTACTCCCTCCAAATCCATTCCATTTTAATTACTCTCTCATTCAATTTATGTGACGTAAATTTGGATTATATGCATGTTTAGATATTTGAATTGATTTTTTTAAATAATATATAGTATTTTTATGTAAATTTTAAATATGTATTTTTGAAATTCAGACTATATTATATTAATCGAAACGTGAAAATAATTTTTGACTGAACAATATAGTAAATATAATTTCGTAAAAGTAAAAATAGGCATCAAAATTATATTTAATCGAATCGAATTGATTTGATTCTCATAGAGACTTTTTGACTTTTATTTGTTGTTTAGTTAAATTGTTCATGACACTTGTTATAGTGGATTGGTTATCCGGGACAACAAGGCACGCGAGCACTTTTGGAGTCGGCAAGTTATTGGCCACAAATTAGAGAGGAGATCGAAAGCTACGTGCAGACTTGTCTTATTTGATTATTATAAAATATTCGAGTAGTAGTATCATCTCCGGTCCAATAATTTACATGCTCTCATGTCTAGGATAATAGTAGTAATAGTATCGTATCTTGTCTAATCACCTACATGCTCTCATATCTAGGGTCATGTCCTCGGTGAGCTGAAGTTATGTCATGTCCTGTCTAATGACCATCTGTGGTATCTTACTCCCATTAAAGAACTTGAATGAAGCTTTGGAAATTAAGGAGATGCAAGATAAGACTATTGAGCTTTAATGAGAGATCAAGAAGATGTTTACTGTAAAAAAAGAATCCAAGAATGATCTTAATAATTGTGACAAGGAGTGTGCATTAAGATGCTTATAGTGAAAGAAGAGCCCAAGAATGAACCAAACAATTGTGACAAGGAGTAAGCTAAGTACTACACATATTATCCAAATCTAAAAGGCTGATCGCTACCTATTTGTCCTTCACATTAGCAAAATCATCTATACATTAGGTAATTGGTCATCAAAAAAATTCATCATAGAAACCTCGGTTCAAAGGTAGAGAGGCTGTTCCTATAAACCCCCGGCTCAAATAATAAACATCAATATCAATATCAAAATGCTACTCATGATTGATAAGAAGATGCCAATGAAGAATAAGCATGCCGGAAGTCACCTTTATTAGTAGAGATACCGGCCTATAACATACTGGAATTATATGGAGAAATATAAACGAAGAGAAACCAATTGCAATACACATCGCCTATTTGCTCAATACTTTATAATATTATGTTCTAGAAAAACGAGTAGTACCAGACACAAATGCTGCTAAAAAATTGTTATCATTCCTCTCTCCTGTTGTTGATGCCACAGCTCGTGCGTTAGGGGAGGAAGGCAACAAATGAAGTTCTACTTCCACTGCCCCATAAGCAAATCAGTGTTATGAACATAGCAATTCACATTTGTGCTTGTTGAATTAACACTAGAGAAATAACCAAATTAATAACTAGCACTTGGTAAAGTGAGTACCGTTCATGAGCTCGTTGTTTACAAGGGGCAGAGGGGTATCATGACTGCTGATTGTGCTCCTTCAATACGCTGCCTTCCATGTTGAAAGTGCAAATGCGATACGACCCTTCCATCCCTGCAGTAGCCATTCACTATCTGCGTCAATAATGAAATTCTTGTCATAAACCTTGAATCGTTCTGTTGTCATTCTCATGATCTCCTCATCTAAAGGAAGCTGCCGAAAACCAGCCTTCAGAATTCTGACTTGCCATTGCTTGTATGTTTCTGGTCTCTCAATTCTCTCAGCACCTTCGCAAGCAATGGCATTCATTGCCTCCTGACCAAGTATATTCTTTTCAATCAGCATTCTCTCGTGCACTTCCCGGGGAATAATAGTTTCAAGCATATCAAACAGGGATGAGTAGTGAAAAAGAGCCTCGCGGAATCGTGAGATAAAGAATGGGGCATTATAACCACCATTTACAGTTCCCTGTATGAAAACATCTGGATTCAACCTCCTGATAAGATTCAGGAAAACATCTCTTGGACTATTGACCACCACAGTCTCATCAAGTAGATTCCTAAAACGGTACAGACAGTTTACCACAAGAACCTCACCCTTATTGATCTTAAGATCCTCGAGTTTAACTGTTTCCCACTTTTGTGCTATAGCATTGAACTCAAAAGGAACTTTGAAGCTCTCAGCATAATTAGCTAACCGCTTCCCTGTTTCCTCAACCCTTTCTGCTGGTCGGAAACCAGGATTTGGAAAATCAATCCCAGTTATACGAAGCTTGGGAGGTCCACCTGGTCTAGAAGCGAGACGTTGTATGAGGCCAGGCCATTGGAAACCCCACATAATGCCAATATCTATAATATGTACTGTTGAAGCCTTTTCAGCTAGATTCATAATTGTCTTATTTGAGAAAAAGCTAGAGATAGTCCTGAACGGGCAGGCAGCAAGAAGTAGGTGGTACGCTTTCAAGACATCAGTTGCTGATACAGGCCGTGTAATAAGGGCTTTATAGATATGAGTACCGGAACCAGCCATCCGTGCCTCAAGACCGTCAGCAAAATAATGTGCCAACCTCTGCATTCCATCGCCCATAGGAGAAGAACTTTCCCTGATCTGCTTCAGAAGCTCATTTGCGGTCCGTTGATTACCTACAGCAACAGCTTGTGCACAAAGTGTCAAGAGTGTTCTCAAGTCTACCACATCTCTTTTACCCCCTTTTTTCTTTCCTTGTAACTTCTTACCGTTAGATCCCTTTGAAGGGCCTTTCTCTGATGAATTTTGCCTTGATATAGCCTGCAAGGTTTTACGAAGAGCAGATTCATTTTCCCCTGCGCTGCATAGCAGCACCCTATCAAACATTTCTGATCGAACAGTTGATTCAGAAAACATTGCAGACTGCTTGTTATTTCTCCCTTCCGTTAAATCTACTATATCTTCATGAAGGGTGTTTTTCTTCCCTCTCGACCTTACAGTATATTGCTTTTCCTCATACTTGTCAACCTTTACTACTGCATCTTTTCTCTCTATATACTGCAGCCCCTTTCCCACTACATTATACCTCACATCAGCAAACAAGCTATTGCCCGTAGGAAGGAACTTACTTGCCTCCTCCACCCCTTTCTTAAACTGCATAACAGACTCTCCGTCACTAAATATGTCAGGAATCCTAAGTGTGCTCACAGGAGAATCCACAGGCACATCCAGGACAGTGCCTGACAAACTGTTGGATGACCGAGAAGTTGAATGCAAAGCAACACCAACGGGAACATGAGGCACATCATTCTCACCAAGATCAAGAATCCAATTTGGGCATAGTAAACCGTCACGACCACCATTTCCACTATAGTGGTCCATAGCATAACGTTCATTTTGACCTAAACTGGATGGCTTCTCACGATTCGCAGAAGAAGGGTACTTCTCTCCAATAACTTCGTAAAACGATCTTTCTGCAGCTTGAAGAGCTGCAGATTCTTGAAACATGCAAGTCTTTTCTTCAATATCCTCTTCCATAAGCATCTGATTTATATACTTAAGCACCCCATCATTGAAATCATAATCCTCATGAAATTCATCTGCAGTTGATGGGACTAAAGTATTTCGTCCGAAATCAGATTGAAATGGACTACTAATATCAACATTCCTGTTGATTAAATTATCACCAACTCTGAGATTATTAATCAAATTCGGATCATAATCCTCATGAAAGTAATCATTAACTCTGAGATTATTAATCAGATTCGGATCAGGGAAAAATGAGCAATCTTCATCCTCTAATTTAATTGCAGATCCTAACTCATGATATTGCCCCATTATCTGCAAGGATCAAGTATTCAAAACCCCAAAATGTCATCTCCAAATAAAATCCTTTTCAACCATAAAACTATCAATAAAAGAAGAATTTTTCAGATCAACAAGCTAATAATACAATACCCAAAGCTTAAACCCGGGAAACAATAACAACAACAACATAACCAGTATAATTCCACAAGTGGAATCTGAGGAAGTTAGTAGTGTGTACGCAGACCTTACCCTACTGATAAGTTTTTTCTAGCTCTTTTTCTAGCTCAGTAAAATAACAAGAGTGAAGAAACCAATACAAAATACTACATAACGCATTACAAAGCATACTAAATAAAGGAATAGTAACTATAACAAATTAATACGATAAAAGAATTACACGAAACAATAAATAGTAACAGAAATAGAAAGAACAAAGAACCTATTTATATGTACAGGAATCAAAGTCAAGCAGAAAGCTGAAATCTTGGTGGATGAATTCTCACAAAAAAAAAAACAGAGCAAAATGCAATCTTTTTCAGTATTTTCAGAAGGGGTGGACATGTAGAAAGTGTAATATCAAAAAAAAAAAAATAGTGAAGAAATTAAGAACAGAGAAGAATTACCTGAAAATCTGATCAAAGAAGAGAAATAGAGAGAGAAGGGTATTGAGTGTTTGACTTTTCTTGGTATAAAATAACTATATATACTATATAAATATAAACACACCACACAAATGCAATTTTGGGTCTTCACAAAAAGGAACAAAAAATGGAAAAAAGTGTGCTCAATTTTCTATTTCAGTCAATGATAAAAGTGTAGTCCATTTTGGTTAGTTTTACACCTTTGGAGTTTAATCATATAATACATGAATATATGAATATGCCGTTAGTTTGATCACATATCACATTTATGCTCTCTAACTTTGAGTGTATATCAATAGACACTTAAATTTATATAAAATTACATAAATAGACACACACATCCTACGTGACATACTACATGGCAATTTGCATCATATGTGGTGTCGTATGTGTATTATGACACATAAAACTCATGTGTCTACTTGTTCAATTTTATACAAGTTTAAGTGTGTACTTGTGCACATAAAAAATTAGAGGGAAAAAATGTGAAATAAAACCAAATTAAAGAGCACATTTATGTTTAATGTGTCTTTATTAATAATGATTGGATATGTGATTTCATCTTGTAATTTGAAATTGTTAGATGAAATTAGCATTTAGACGTACGATTTAAATTATGATTTTCCAAAAAAAATTATTTGAGAATTTTATTTTATAATTTCACATTTTATAAGAAAATCCATTATTTAATATTTAAACGTAAACAAAATTTGTAGTTGATATTATTACTCTTGTCAATCTTTAAAGTTTAAACCATTTATATCGGAGGTAATCATTAGTCTCACCAACTAATATAGTTGATATTAGTAAATTTTGATTTATAAATATTGTATTTTTTTAAAGAATAGTTTTGTGATAATGAAGTATACTTTTGTTATGAACTTTTGCTTATTTTAAGACTGTATAAAGAATTTGGATAGATTTAACAGTTTTCACAGCTTATTGGGATCTTATATTTATAAGCAAAAAATATAACTTAAAAATATAAATTGTATGTCCAAACAAAATTTCAACTTTATCTTACTGTATATGATTTCATCTCACATGACCAGATGACACGATTAGGCAAAAAACTTATTCAAACTGATTAGATAAATCAATTATTGTTTGATTGTTTTGTTTTTACATTTTAAAAAACCGATAATTTTGTTGTCTTAATTAATTGATACATAAAATGCACTCCTATCTCATAGTTTTAAACATCTCTAGAATTAAAGAGATAAAAAAAAGAGAAAAAAGGAATATTCTTTTATATTGATATTTTAGTAATTTTAAAGTGAGTTTAATTCTTAAAACTTTTCAGTATATTTCATTTAAATATTTGAGTTACGACTAATGAGCTACTTCAATTGAACACTTAAATATATGATACAATGTTCATATTCGATACTTCTGACTCAAATTTTGGAAAAAAAAACACAAAAAATCAGTATGTACATAAGTTAATCACTTAATTAGAATATGTCACTCCCTTGAATTATATACATTAGCCTCAATAAACTGTAAAATTACAAATTTGTTCCAATTGAAGTTGATGTATAATGTATATAATAAAATAGAAACAACATAGAGCGGGGTTTTAGAAAGCGATCGGAAGGAAAGCAACTGGGCTAGCCTTTCCAAATTTGCAAGGAGAACATGACAAATTATTACTTCCTCAATTGTTCCTATAACCCCTCAGTTCAAAGGTAGAGAGATTGTTCCCTATAAATCCTCGGCTCAAATATTAAACATCAATATCAAAATAAGAGGACACAACAGAGGATATCAAACAAGGATAAATTCCCAAAAAAAAAAAGAGCAAAAATGCTATCTTTTTCAGTATTTTCATAAGGGGTGGACATGGAAATGTCTAATAACAATAAAAAATAGTGAAGAAATTCAGAACAGAGAATAATTAATTACCTGCAATTTGATCAAAGAATAAGAGGACACAACAGAGGGCAAAAGTAAAAAAAAAAAAGCACAGAAAGAGAAAGAAGGGTATTCTGGTATAAATTATAAATATAAACACACCACAAAGTGACACTGTAAATTTTCCACTGATGGGTCTTCATGGAAAAGAATAAAAAAAAAAAGTGTGCTAAATTTTCTTCGTTCCAATAATGATAAAATTTCAGTCAATTTTGGTTAGTTTTACCCATTTGGAGTTGAATCATTTAAATATGACTCTGTGCAGTGGGTTGGAATCAGTCACAAAAATATATTTTTTTCAATAATTTAATGCGATAACATAATAATGTAATTTTATAGAACGCTTGTAAAATAGAAACAATAATAACTACTCTGAAAAGAATTATAAGTGCAACATATAGATAAATTAAGAGGAATAAAGTTTTTTTTTGACGTTTTGTATAATGTGAAGTTGTGAACTCAAAATTACTATAAAGTATGAATTGAAGGCTAAAAGGCAAAAATCAATAACTAGTTAGGTATTGAGATTAATATTTATATTTATGTTGGGGTAAAATAGTAAATTACTACCGTCTTAACGTGTTATTAGTTTATCCAATATTATCAAAATCAAACTAATAACCGATAAATTTACCTTTTTTATCAATCCACTAAATACCCATTAACCCGATAACCCAATAACATTTTTTCTGATTCTGTCACGCTCCAAACTAGAGAAGGTGTGACTGACACTCGACACCTTAAGCAATCGAGTTAGCCACATAAACATACCAACTGACTCAACTGAGGGCTTAGAAGGTCAGGCAGTATAACATCTAAAATACTATGACTGGACCCTTAAGGTCATAACCTGAATATCGATAAGTCATATAGACGAAGGTAGACAAGCCAAAGATAATAAGGTACTAGCTAGCCGACAAGGTTAGAATGAATATATACACACATATATACATATCTATACATGCCAAACCTATGTGGCTGGAAATTGGAAGATGCATAAAGAAACCTAGAATATTGTGTCCATAATAGCCTTTATGAGTGACATAAGCACTGGTCGGAACACGGCCCCGATTATATCCAAACTGTACAATAAAAGTAACATTATATGAAAGCTCCAGGAAGAAGTGGAGCTTACCAACTCACAGCTAAACCCCAAATCCTAGCAGAGGGGTTAATCAGAATCCCTACTTGGACCTGCACGCACAAAACAAAAATGTGTCCCAGGAAACGGGACATCAATACGAATAAAAATGTACTGGTATATAAGGCAGAAAATAGAATAATAAATAGTTATTGTAAAAAGGGGAGTAAATATACCACCTTAAACAGAAACTCTGGTAGCAACCATGGCTGACATCAAACCTTATATAGATTAAATATGCATGGTATGCTCGCATAATCATATGTCGTGAATATATATATATATATATATATATATAGATGCAAATGCATGTCATACCCAACCAAGTGCTAGCAATGATGGTGCCTTCCGGTAGCGAACCGGGATCATATTCGCCAACTTGTGGCCATCTGTGTCTCATACGTATAAATATAGGCAATAGGCCCCATACCTTCCGATTATAGCTCGGAAGTAGAATGCATAGCATGTAATGTCATGGATCTGTAATGCATTTGTTACCTGAATCATGTTGCCAATCTTGGCTTATTGGTACTCTTGTCCTCATAATCTCGTAATCACTTTCGTATCACATGTAAATATCTCGTGAAACTTATATACTTGTAGATTAAACTGGAACACTTAACTTGGATTTAGAAAGGCAACTTAAACGAGGATGTTCATAAAGAGCTTAAAGTTCCTTACTTAGTATCTATATATGTTTCCTTAGTGGTTTGTAAAAGAAAGTATTTCAGAAAAACCCGTACTTTAGTAGTTTAAACCTACGATTTATATTAAGAGTTTTGGAGATCGACGTTTTATTTTAAAGTTTTGAAAAATATAAATTAGCGAAGAAGGAGGACTGATTTCAAATTCATATTGTTCATCTCTAATCTTTTTAAGTTACTACACCTAAAGAAGAATGAGAATTTGTACACATGGACCTATAGTCAAGAGAATCAACAAAATGACATAAAGACGCCAAATACCCTATCTAACCGAACGAGTGGAATAGCAACATAATGGAGTCACAAAAATACACTAGCTGAAATATCAATGCCTTTCACCAAAGGTCTTTCTAGTAATAGAGTAGTAAAATAATATTTGACGATTTAGGATTCCAAAATTCGTGCTAAAAGAAAGTACAGTGCTTAGCCTTAACATACCTCAATTTTGGGTCTTGTTGTATCAATATGGATTGTACCCCCTTCCTTACAGTATGTAGTCTACAGAAAATCATGTCACACAATCATTACAGGCAGAATATTAACACGTCAAGGTCAAAGTAGCAATTTAGAGCTCACTGCTAGAGTGATTAGCTCGCCAAACCATTTTTAAATGTATGCTTCATTACCTTCCCTTCTCCAAATTACAACCTCAAATTAATGACATAACATACATTTTTTAAGCATCTATTAACAAGTGGAGGCCTACACAATAGTCAACAATAACTAAATAGAGTATGCCTGCACAACAATTAGAACTCAGCGTATCGCCACACCCCTCTTTTCCAACCCAAAATAACCATAACCAAATCCTAACCACGAGTCTTCAAATCATTAAAGCCATAAAAAAATATGTATAATACAGTCCTATAATTGTTCAATATAACCATAATAACTTGAACTCGCCGCTTCCAATCATCATCCTATACGTTCGTTCAATAATTACATTTGGAGTCATGTCTTTCTCTTCATATGCAATAAGAGCTTAAAAGGGCAAAACCTAAACTTAAACATGATGGAGCTTGCAGTACATTAAAATGTCTTGTCAATAACAAACAATCTCCTTAAACGCAAGACGTTGAACCAAGAGGAAACAATTTGAAAATTGCAATGCAATAATAGAATCAACGTTACACTAATTTATGTTACAATTAAATATCCATCTATACTTCTTCTTCTCTTCCAGACTCATATCAATAAGAACCACACACATACAAAGCATTTCCAAAAATATTCCAGCAACAACAATATTAGAAAATACTTCAAAACAGCCCAACATCACGTAACTATCCAAATACGATTTTTCCAATCATCTATTCGTGTTCTTGCTTATATAGTATAGCTATAACTTGGACTCACTCAATAAAATGAAGGGTGAAAATTATTACCTCCAAATAGCAGCAACACCATATAAAAAACGAGACTCCTTCACCATGAAGAATCCCTCAAATCACAACCAACGAGGAGGAACGAAATAACACAATCTCTATGAACGTTCCGAGGGTGAAACCACGTTGAAATCTTGTAAATATTTGCTTGGATGATAGGGTAACCTTTAGAGAGGATTTATGACTGTTTTATTCTTATTTTGGTCGAAAATAATGAGATAAAACGAAGGGAAATCTGATCTTATAAAGCTAAACCGACATATGGGCTAGGGGCCACCTTCACGTGCATGCTTGTGCAGTCTCACTAAAATCTGAATATCTCTCAATTATAAAGTCGTATGGACAAATGATTTAGTGCGTTGGAAAGTAGACTCATAGACCTTCAATTTCATATATTGGGGTTCTTCTAAAGCTTTGTAGATTGAGAGAAAAGCTCTAAAACATTTAACCCAAGTTTCAGAAAATTTATCAAAGAAACTTACTCTAACTTTTACCAACTTTTTATTTCTCAACTTGCTTGACTTCAAAACTTAACTTACGATCATTGGGCGACTATATCACCTTATAAAACATCCCTATTAGCATATAAGACACTATTTGTATTATCCCCTAAGGTACCGGTTAACTTAAGCGTTCTGAACGGGCGGGGTGTTAGAATAGACATTCTTTAACTCGAACTTGTTTAAGGGCATCCTTGACCCATAACGTTAGTCTAATTCTTTGATTTTACCTCCCCTTTGCAACCTTATTCTCCTGAAATGATACACTAAGTCATATAATCCTCATACACTCGTTCAATGATACACATATTATGCGAAAGAACCACAGAGTCTCACAGATTCACTTTACCAATCGCTATAGATTTTTGCATACTCTAAGCATTATACATAAACGTATTTTTTTTAACTTAATTTCAATTGATATTTACGTCTTCAATTTTGGGTGTGTATAAATAGGTACGGTAATTTATATAAAATTGAATATGTTAAACACATACATCCTATTTAATATATATAAATTAGTTCAAATATAACTCACGTAAATTGTCAAGTAGGACACGTGGAAAAAAAAATTCTTTCTTAAACTTCGTAGTCCGTTGAACTACATATAAATTGCATGCCACGTCACCATTGTTATCCACTTGACTTATCTCCCTCATTTCATCCATTATCTCACTGTCTGAACTCAGAATTTGACATTTATAATTTTTAAAAAAAAATCTATTATCTTATCTTCCATGTTGAATTTTTGAACTATAAAAACCATTTGAAAATGCATTCATCATCTGTTTTATCTCCTCCAAATTGCTCACTACTGAAGAGATCACACAGAAATCAACTCGAGAAATTGTCTTTTACGCCATTGAAGAATCTTCGGTTCTGTGGACTGAGAAATGAGATTTTAGCATTTGAGTTTTTGAAGCTTAATCGATGTGAGACTCAGAGAGTGAGAGATTTTCTAAGGAATAAAATAGTATCAGCTTCGGTGGCTGAAAATGGCAGCGCACCGACGTCGTTTGATTATGATTTAGTAATAATTGGTGCTGGTGTTGGTGGTCATGGTGCTGCATTACATGCTGTGGAGAAGGTACGAGTACTATATATTTTTGCAATTTGATCTTATCTAATTACTCTATTTGGTTTAATTTGTTTGTCTGGTTTTGACTTCGACACAAAATTCGATAGAATTAAAGAATTTTTTTAATCTTAAACATGTTACCTGCAAAGTTAATTGAAACAGATGGAGTAATATTTATGGTACTTTTTGTTTCATGTGATTCAAACCAAGCAACTTTGATGGTCTTTTTTAAAAAAAATTCTTAATTGGATACTGGGAGCATTGGAACTCTGCTTTGTGCAATTTTTGAAGATCTCTCTTTTGATTTCAAAAGATAAATTAGTTTGGTTTTGATTCAACTCCAAAAGTTAGTTAATTTGACATTTCAAATTGTGATGGAGGGAGTATGAATTTTGCACATTTTTCGTAGGGAAAAGGGGATTCATGAGTGGAAATGAGTAGTCATAGGTCACAGCAATGTGAACGGCTGCCCGCGACATCGCGAATAAGAGGAAAGAGAAATCATAACGAGGTTTATGTAGGTGGACGTGCAGAATGGTCATTTAGAGGAAGGAGAAGTCATATGAGGTTTAGGTAGGTGAACGTGCATAATAGTCATTTAGAGGAAGGAGAATTCATAATGAGGTTTATGTAGGTGTACTTTGTGGGGTTGGGGTGCTTTGGCCCCCTTCGCGCATCTCCTTCCTACCCACGGTGCGTGCTCATGTCGGCTGGGTGATTAACCAACCCCAGTGCAAAAAGCGCCAAGGAAGACTAAATTGATAGGCCGCCTCTTGCGCCCCGTTTAGACCTTGAATGTGCAAGTTCTTTCCATCTTATTTTGTGTTTTGTAGAGTTTTCTCACATTTGTAGAACTTTGTTCTTTGGGTATCACCAAACTGCTGCAAAGTAAAAGTTCTTACTAATATCCTAACTGGCATTAGGACTCTTAGCACTAGTTCGATCCGTCTCTTATTCTCATTAAAACATGGTTTTTACAGGCTAAAGGACTGGTTTTAGGCCATCTCAAACTGATTGCACCAACATAATCCTAGCAACAATGACTAACTGTTCACTTACTTGCGTCACGGGGTGGTGGGAATAGGAAGGCTACTAATCTGTAGAAGAAAGAGAAATATTCTACGGACTCTAATCCACACTGCACTTTTGTAGTTAGTTTCGACGGCCTCATGTCTTTGTCACTTCACTTGCATAAATAGCATTATTGGCCATTGAGCATGTTGTCTATCCACAGTTACTTGTTAGTTCTATCGCAGTTGTGATGACTGGAAATTTATACTATCCTTTCAGGGTCTTAAAACAGCTATCATTGAAGGAGATGTAATCGGCGGAACTTGTGTAAACAGAGGTTGTGTTCCTTCTAAAGCACTTCTTGCAGTTAGCGGTAGGATGCGGGAACTTAAGAATGAGCATCACTTGAAAGCTTTGGGTATACAGGTGATTCCATTTATTATGCTAAATGTCTCTGCATGACTAGGGATGTATCTGCAGCAGCTAGTAGTTAAATATTCGACCTCATTTATTAGTACTCTGGACCAAAAATTAATAAATCTGTTGCATTACATAATATGTTGTTTCAATATACACATTGTTTAAGTTATTACTCCATTTGACTTATGTATTATAGCTGTGGTAGCAGAAGAAAATATTATAGTGGGCGAAAAGATTGATAGAGAAACGTCATATCCAGTTTTAAATTTGAATATGTAAATGATATGACTTCTTGAAAGTTGTACGGAGTTCTATTACTAGTGGAATGATTTCAAACATTTTGATATGTCCCAAAATGTGAAAAGTGTGGAACAAAAAGGAACCGGGGGAACATACAGAGTTGGTTACTTATGAGTTATGGTTCTATGACATCCTATTTATCATTTGTCTATTGTCTTGGAGAACTGGGTATGCCGTTTAAAGAACTAATCTGAAAATTGGCAAATATTGTCTGTTGTCCATACACTTTCCAATCCACTTTCTTCAGTTTGCTTCTTGGTCCCTTTTTATAAAGCAAATCGACTTTGATTCTTGAATAATCCACATCACTTCTAGACGTCCTCATAAATGTGGCCGAGTTTGCTGATTGATCAATCTCTTCCATGTCAATGACAGGTTTCTGGTGCCGGCTATGACAGGCAAGCAGTTGCTGATCATGCTAATAATCTTGCTTCGAAAATTCGTAATAACTTGACAAACTCTCTAAAGGCACTTGGTGTGGACATTTTGACAGGGGTGGGTACTATAACGGTAAGTCAACCTGTGCTTGGAAACGAATATCCATTAAGAACTTATTCTAGTTTCAATCTTAACCTACATGCATACTGATGGAATACTTCAGGGTCCTCAAAGGGTGAAGTATGGAAAAGTTGGTTTTTCTGGCAGTGAAGTTACCGCAAGGGATATAATCATCGCTACTGGTTCTGTCCCTTTTGTTCCTAGAGGCATTGAAGTTGATGGTAATTTTCTTTATTCTTTCCATTCTTGCTACATTTTTGCCAAGGTTCCTTGAAAATTACGTGTGGTCTGGTATTGCAGGCTTTGTTCTGTGGCATAATACATAAACATACACTCAAACTTGGCCTCAGCTAGCAAGTGAGCACTCCAACTTTGAGAGTGCACATCTAGACACCTTAACTTGATCTTAACTGACAACTAAATGTTCCAAATCGTCCCCCCTGTGTCTCGTGAACACGCGATGCTGACGTGACACATAAATATTAGAGGTGCCTAGATGATCATTTTGTAAGTTGGATTGCTCAACAGACATAGTAGAGACGAGTTGAGGTGTCTAGATGTGCATACTCAAAGTTGGATAGCCGTGACCAAGTTTAAGTGTATGTTTAAGGATTATGCCTTCTTCTTTTAAGATGCGGTACCTTTTGGAAGATGCATCCTCACCATTAGTCAACAATTCATATAAATTTTCAGGGAAGACTGTGATTACCAGCGACCATGCTCTCAAACTGGAGTTTGTACCTGAATGGATAGCTATAGTAGGAAGTGGTTATATTGGACTTGAATTTAGTGATGTGTATACCGCACTTGGTAGTGAGGTAGTTTCACCTCTTTTAAATCTCTAATTCATTTTCTTAAGACCGCTGTTCCTTCTCTCCGCCTTTGAATGTTGTTGTTAGGCAAAATTGGCCAAATCAAATCTCTAGCTAAAACTTGATGACTCTTTTCGAAAAGGTTTGACCATTTTCGCAAGTAATTTTGTTTCAATTGTGAAAACTGAAATATAATTTTTATGTACTTAATATTCTGCTATTCAATTTGTTTCAGAATGTTTCAGAATGTCATCAAGCATATTGGTCTTTTCTTCCTTTGTGATGTGATCATTTGCCTGGTAACACACAAGATGTTGTGGTGACTGTTCTCTTTTTTGTTACTATGTACCTGCATCTCGTTTCCTTCTTTCCGAAACTTTACATTTCAAAATTCTGACGGTCTTATTGTCCAATCTTTGAATTGTTTATGTTACTTGTTGTCTACAGTACTGCCATCCTAAAATCTTGCATATTGAAAGTTTTGCTGATTGCAATCTTGGTATATCCTAGGTTCAGAATGGCTTAGCTTTTGACCTTTACCTAAGTTATACTTCGTCTCTGCTTGCTAAGAGAACAAGCCTTACTTTACTTTTTCAAGCGCGAAAATGATAAAGTGTCAGATCAAATTAACTAGTTGAGGTCAGCTATATGAATCGTAACTTTCCATTTGGATCTGTTTCATGTGTATAGATAGGATTCATCAATAATTAACTAGTTTGACGCTAGCTGTATCAACCTACCATGACCTCTTTTATTCGGGCTTGGGGCCGACAAAATTAGCAAACCTCACACAAGTGGGGGAGTTGTTCTTAAATTAAACTAACAATAACAACAACATACCCAGTGTTATCCCACAAATGGGGTCTGGGGAGGGTTGTATGTATATGGCCCTTACTCCTATAAACTGTTTACTATAAACCCTCGGCTCAAGTAAAGCATAATAAAATGAAGTATGAAGAGGGAGATACAACAATGAATTAGTTACGTTGAACATAATGGAGAAGAGAACACTAGCAACAATAGTTGTTTAACCTTGCACTTTGCTTGTTTGAAATGTTCTTAGAGCTTAATCTTCCTCTAAAAGTACCACAATGATTTTGAAGTTCTCTTTAAAACGCCAGCTAGCTAACAGTCATTTTGTTCACAGGTTACTTTTATTGAAGCTCTAGATCAACTTATGCCTGGATTTGATCCAGAGATTAGTAAGTTAGCTCAAAGGATTCTGGTAAATCCTAGGAAAATTGATTATCACACTGGAGTGTTTGCAACGAAGGTATTAATCTCTCTTGTTTATGTTACTTCAACCACTAGTTTCCAAATATCTTAACTATCTTCCCTAATAATTCGTACAGATCACCCCGGCAAAGGATGGGAGACCAGTTGTTATTGAGCTAACTGACGCCAAGACTAAAGAAGTAAAGGACACTTTGGAGGTAATACAATATTATTGTGCTTTTTCGTTTTTTGTTTTTATTAAAACATGTACAGGCATTTCACAAAATTTTGTCTGGAGGACATTGCTTTAGAGTCTTTTGATTGTCTTTAACAATCAAAATTAGATTATTTTAGCTTAACATGTTATTTTAAGGTATGTGTATTTGAATATTTAGTAGCATTAAGACAAGTTGTGTTCTATATATTCTTGTTGTTTTCGAATTTATAGACGTTTCTGCATGTTTTAATAACAATTTTGTTTCATTTCTATTGCACAGCCAATGAACTTGAACCTTTAATCTGCAACATATACTTTGGTGTACTTTGTTCCCTGAGTGTTTATGAAATATCTCAATGAAAAAAAGCGCAAATGGAGAAAAGTACAAATATATCAATTGGAGAAAAGCGCAACATGTTTAGTCCAAGACTACTAATTATGAATGACAAATATATGGACAAGAGTTTTGAATTTTTTTACGATAAAGTGAAATATCAATTGTTTAGTGTGGCCGAATCAGTAGGAAAAATATGTCTTAGAACCTTGATGACGACACTGAAGCGTACATTAAGCGAGGCAAAGAGATCAACACGTTATGGCCTCGCTTCAAGGCTTAAGCGCGCTTTGACAACACCAGATGAGGAAAAGTTGAACTTCTATATCAACTTGGGCAATCATCCCCTCATAAGCTAGCTTTTGAGGTTGAGTTAGACTCAAGATCCATTTCTTTACAATTATACTTCATAAATACTAAAGAACGTGAAACGGAATTGTGATATTTTTATTAGTTTGCAGGTTTGTGAAAAAAATCAAGTGAGTGACCTCTGTTTTCTTTTTTTAGGTTGATGCAGCTCTAATTGCAACTGGCAGAGCCCCCTTCACGAATGGTCTAGGCCTGGAGAATGTATGTCTTCGCATAAAAACATATACAATAGTATTCATCTATACCAGGATTTTGTGCATTTTAATGGTCAACTTTTGCAGATTAACGTGTTGACGCAACGAGGTTTTATTCCTGTTGATGAGCGTATGCGAGTTGTTGATGCTGATGGAAATTTGGTTAGTTGGAACTACACTATTGTCGATATGCTTCCACATGGCTGTTAATGCTGTTCTAATAATACTTTTACCACTAGGTACCTCACCTTTATTGCATTGGTGATGCAAATGGTAAAATGATGCTTGCTCATGCAGCCAGTGCTCAGGGAATATCTGGTGTGTATTACATTATGTCACGGATATCTTCTATACAGTCAACCGTTTTCCTTTAAAATCGCTATCATGTTACAACTCAGTATGACCTTTTCTTATGAAATAGTTGTCGAACAAGTCTCGGGAAGAGACCACGTGCTTAACCATTTGAGCATTCCAGCTGCTTGTTTTACACATCCTGAAATCAGCATGGTTGGGTTGACAGAGGTGAAAACTGAATTTCTTTCTGGACTGCTTTGTGATGAGAGACCACTTAGATTTTGCGGTCTCCTTGTTGATAATGCTCTTATTATGTTCAAGTTTCTTCGCAAACTTGTTAATAATTGGAGGAGGATATTGAATACTTCAACATACTCACAAATCATTCTTTCCATGGTTGATGGGATTAACTAGGTGGCAAACTTCTTTTACGTAGTTTTTTCTTAAACTGGCTTCTACATTTTGCAGCCGCAAGCTCGAGAGAAAGCTGAAAAAGAGGGGTTTGAGATAAGCATTGCAAAAACAAGCTTTAAGGCAAACACAAAGGCACTGGCAGAAAATGAAGGGGAAGGACTTGCAAAGGTTCTACTCGTCTTTTACCTCTTGAATAGTGTTTTCATTTCATCGGAAACCATAATGGTTGAGATTCATGTGTTCCTCGAATGTTGAGTTCCTATAGCTAGATATTTGGTTATAATCCGACTTGCGGACCCTTTCGTCACTAATCTGACACATTCAAAATTGTGTTTTGGATTGAGATATCCTAACCTGTTTACTGCTTCTTTGATATATATAGTTGATATACAGACCAGACAATGGGGAAATTCTTGGAGTTCATATCTTTGGTATGCATGCTGCTGACCTCATTCATGAAGCATCCAACGCCATAGCATTGGGAACGTCCATTCAGGTTATCCATTATGCGACGCTATTTTATCTCAAGATTATGTTATTTTTTCCCTCTCTTTTGGGTTGGGACTTGGGAGCTTCAGTTTTGACCTCTTTCAATCTCTCCATAAACATGTTAAACTTTTCTCTTTTCTGATCATATTTTTGTTGTGATATCTTTCAGGATATAAAGTTTGCAGTGCACGCACATCCAACATTGTCTGAAGTCCTTGATGAACTGTTCAAATCTGCTAAGGTAAGCCTTTGTGTGACGTTATAGGATAGACTAGGCGAAAAAGTAAATCACTTTAATAGTAAACTTGTTAATTTTACAACATTTTCTCTGACTAGCTAAAGGAATTGGAAAAAATTCAACCAGGTAACTAGTCACGACCATTGGCCACTTAGTGAATCAGTTGCTGTCTGAAATTCTGAAGCCTAATGTGTTTGAGGGAACTACTGCACCACCGGTCTCGCTAAAGGATCATCTTCAACAAAGCATTGAGATGTAACAAGGATAGATTTGGATGACTTGCTGCATAACAATTAAGTTGCAAATCAGGTTTTCATGAGAAATTGATACACTGATTCCAGGGTATTTTACTGAGGCCTTGGAGTGTCAGTGTGAAGTGAAAATCGACATTCTTAAGTAGTGCTCCCGGAAGCCTTTTCAAATGTTGTAAGAAGATGAATGTTCTGTTGTAATTGCAGAACAGAGGAGGCTCATAGGCTCTGCCTCTATTTGGTTTATGCTTTGTATTGATAGTTCGTGTGTAATTTGCTAGTGCAGAGTGCAATGAAATGTAGGAAAAACAAGTTTCACAATCCCAAGTCAAGTGATAGAAAATAAATGAACCATAAAGATATGATGCAATTCCATCTACTTAGAGTATGTTAAAAGCTCAATGATACAATCCGAGATACACAAAGCAGCGGAATACAAAATAATAATTGAATGTAAAAAAATAAATAGAGATTATAGTCAGGTCCCAAGTTAGAGTCGGGGTCGAGTCCCAATTTGAAAGTCGGGTCATGGATTAGGAGTGGGCGTCGGGTCATGGGTCGGATATTGGAGTCGGGTTCCGATTTGAAAGTTGGATCTCAGGTTGGGTGTTGGGGTTGGATCATAGGTTGAGAGCCGGGGTCGGAATGTTTGGTCCTGAATCAATAGTCGGGTCACGCATTAGGTGTTAGGGTTGGGTCTCGGTTGAAAGTCAGATTTCAGATCCGATGTTGGTGTTGGGTCTCTATTCAAAATTTGAATCCCAGGTTGGATGTCGAGGTGGGATCCAGTTTAGAAGGTGAGTTTTGGGTCCCGATTCGAGTGTCATATTCCAATTTTGGATGTCGAGGTCAGGTCCCAGTTTGAATGTAAGGTTCCGGGTTGGGAGTTGGGGTGAGGTCTCGGGGTCGTGTCCTAGTTTAGTTGTTGGAGTCGACATTGAATCTTGAGTCGAGAGTCGCGGTCATTTTCTAGATCGGATGTTGGGGTCGGATCTCGAATTTGTCGTTGGGTTTGTGTCCCTATTCGAGTGTCGGGTTCAAATCTCGGATCGATTATCAAAATTGGTTTCCAGGATAGAAACTATTTTCCTAAGAAGTATTTTCTACTCTCTAGCGTAAAGTAAAAGATATTTTCTAAAAAATGTTTTTATTTACCAACCAGACACTAGAATATAATTTTCAAAAAATGTCATAAGTAGAACTTTCTAACTTGTGGCTTATTTTTAGCATTTTAGCTAAAAATTAAGTGGCACTCTTGAAGCTTATCCAAATACTAGTGTTTAAAAATTATTTTAGCTTAGAAGCACTCAAAATAAGTTAATCCAAATTTACAAGGATAAAACATAATTAATTTTAACTATTTTGATTTTGTAAATTAACAAATAATTTAGTACAATTATTTATGGTAATGTAGACAACTAATATTAAATGATGGTACTAGTGTGAGAAAGAAAATATAAAAAAAGGTTTAATTGTATTTGTAACCATCAAAAATACTATGTATATTCTACAAAAAGACCTTGGTTAATTTAGGAAAATAGTTTATTTTGGTAAGTTTTTCTTACAGTTTCCCATTCGATATCAAATTAGGAAACCGTAATTGTAATCTTATTTTCCCATTTCATGTCAAATTAGACTAAACAAAAACCGTCTAAAGTGGTTTAATTATTGTTATTCCCATTCCATCTCAAATCAGGAAACGCTATTTCTAAACTTATATAAATAGACGTTAAAAACCACCTAAAATTATTCTCACCAAATTTTTACTCTTCACTTTCTCTCTTTGTTTGTTCGTTTGTTCAAATATACTAATTAATAATGGTGACAAATACTGATCTAGAATTGGGAGTTGTAGCAGCAGGGGAATCATCAACAGAGAATGCATTCAAAGACGAATATGTTCCCCCGTGGCACAAACAAATTACGTTGAGGGCAATGTTCACTGGATTCATCCTCAGTGTCGTATTCAACTTCATTGTTTGCAAACTCAATCTTACTACTGGTGTTATCCCTTCTCTCAATGTCGCTGCTGGACTATTGGGATTTGCCGGAATTAAATCATGGACGGCTCTTACTCAGAAATTTGGAATGTTGAAACAGCCTTTTACTAGACAGGAGAATACCGTCATACAGACGTGTGTCGTTGCTTCTTCTGGCATTGCTTTTAGCAGTGGCACAGCAAGTTATATGTTGGGAATGACTCCATACATAGCATCTCAGGCTGATGCAGGAAATTTACCAATTAATACTAAGAATCTTGCTATTACTTGGATGCTTCCTTATCTTCTTGTTGTTAGCTTTGCCGGTTTATTCTCAATTGTCGCACTAAGAAAGATGATGATAATGAAGTACAAGTTGACGTATCCAAGTGGAACAGCAACTGCATACTTGATCAACTGTTTCCACACTCCTAAAGGAGCAGAGCTCGCCAAGAAACAAGTTGGTTCGTTGTTCAAATCGTTTGGGTTCAGCTTTATATTTGGGGCTGTTCAGTGGATATTTGCACGTGCTGAAGGCTGCGGATTTGCTAGCTTGCATACATTTGGTTCCCAAGCATATGCCAAAAGGTTATACTTTGATTTCTCATCCACCTATGTTGGAGTTGGTATGCTTTGCCCCTACATGGTCAACATATCATTGCTAACTGGTGCTATAGTCTCGTGGGCTTTCATGTGGCCAATGATTGAAGCAAAGAAAGGCGACTGGTACTCTGCTCACTTATCCGCAACAAGTCTTCATGGTATCCAAGGATACAGGGTATTTATCGCAATTGCCATGATGCTTGGTGATGGTCTTTTCCATTTTGCATACATGTTGGTGGTCACAATCTCAAGTTTCACAAAGAGGAAGAGTAGTACTCACCAAGATTGTTCAGAAGAAGACGATGAAGATGAAAAGATACGAAACGAATACTTCTTGAAAGACCAGATTCCCAACTGGGCAGCCGCTGGGGGATACGCTGGTATTGCAGTCGTATCTATCATTGTGGTACCCATGATCTTCCACTCGCTCAAATGGTATCATGTTTTGGTTGCCTATTTAATTGCACCTATTTTGGCCTTCTGCAATTCTTATGGAGCCGGCCTCACTGATTGGTCCCTTGCCTCAAACTACGGAAAAATTGCAATTCTTACATTTAGTTATTGGGTAGGTTTGGAGAATGGTGGAGTGATTGCTGGACTTGCTTCATGTGGTTTGGTGATGAGCATACTAGACACAGCTTCTGGCTTGATGGGGGATTTCAAGACTGGTTACTTAACCCTTACATCCCCGCGTTCCATGTTCTTTAGCCAACTCATTGGAACTGCCATGGGATGTGTCATAACCCCTCTAGTCTTCTGGATTTTCAACAGTGCCTATCGATTAGGTGATCCAGAAGGTTCATACCCTGCACCATATGCTCTCATGTATCGTGGAATCGCCTTACTTGGCGTCGAAGGTTTTGGAAGTCTACCCAAACATTGCCTCAACCTCTCTATCTGCTTCTTTGTCGCTGCTATTCTCATCAACCTAGTGACTCAACTGCTGAAGAAATTTGAGACCAAGTACAGAATTTATCGATTCATTCCGAGTCCAATGTGCATGGCCATTCCATTTTACCTTGGAGGCTACTTTGCCATTGACATGTGTGTTGGCTCATTGATCCTATTCGGTATGCAAATGTATAACAAGCAGAAGGCTAAAGATTTTGGACCTGCAATGGCTTCTGGTCTAATATGTGGTGACTCATTGTGGGGAATTCCAGCATCTATCCTTGCTCTAGCTGGTGTCAAAGCTCCATTTTGCTTGAAACTTTAGTCACAGACCACTTTTATCACTTCCACTTAAGTCTAATTAGAGTCTTTTGATTGTCTTTAACAGTCCAAATTAGGTTAGTTATTTTAAGGTATCTATATTTTGTTATTTAGTAATGTTAAAACAAGTTCTGTTTCTATATACCCTTGTTGTTTTCAAATCTATAGACGTACTTTGCGTGTTTTAATAGCAATTTTGTTTCATTTCTATTTCACTTTTAATCTTCAACATATATTTAGTTGTACTTTTGTTCTGTGTGTGTCTGTGAATATCTCACAATGTGAATGAAAATAAGGCGCAAATGGAGTCAAATACAAATACACATGATGATAGCAGTACTAATAAAAGGCTCAAAGAACTTAAGATAGCTTCGAGTCTGCAGATATTCACACTGTAAACACATACACCTCATCACACACGACACTATACACACAGAAGTTCAACTAACCTCACAGAGTGATTCAGATTTAAACTCTTCATTCATTCACAGCATCAGTCACAAGTCACAGGCACACAATATCACTGGACACTCACCACATCTCCATTTATTCACTACACAAAGCCACCAACACTCACACGTACGCATCTCCACCTTCTTCTGATTAATGACCAACTAGTGTTTTTTCCTTTGTTTTTGCCAATTAGAGTGTTCCATCACTGTGGTATAACTAAGAAAAACACATCCAAATAAAGATACCCACCCTGATCATGGTAGAAAATCGAACCTGGCGAGTTATAGTAATCAGTAAAATGAAAGGCAAAGAGAGTGAATAAACAGTAAAATTGGTTTCCATACTTGATGAAATCATTAAATACTAGTTCAGATAAGTAGACATCCTTTCAGCATGATGTTCAAAGATCAAAAGAAAATATATTGCCTTTCGGATACTTAGCCATAGAGAGCTGAAGAGTGCAAAAGTCGATATGCATGCCAGAGATCCTAGGCTAATATATAAATGCGACTATTATCATCCGTTGAAATAAGTCAGTCACTTATGCTTGTGTTGGGATAAATTGCCTACATTACAACACCTCTTGGGCTGCCGTCCTTCCCAGGACCTGTGTGTATGCAAATTTCTTCATGCATCGGACTGTCCTTTTTCATCATTTGGTTGCAATGGGAACGACTAGGGCCTAATTATTCAGGGGAACAAAATGATGCTACAAGTTTGTACTAACAAACGATCAAATACAAAAAGAGTAAGCATGTGCTCCTGGGGGTCTCTTGTTTCATCATGTTTTAATTAATTAGTCAAGTTGCCATGTGCTCCTGGGGACTACCATTTCTCCTTCCTTCAATGTCATTTGCCTCCAATAATATATAAAGATCAATATATACGAGTTCAATAATATTTGATGTTACTAAAAATTTCACTAAATTTAGATACTAAAGAATTTGAAAGATCATTCATTTATTAAGAACTAGTTTGAGCTAACAACAGAGAATTCAAACAGGGTTGAAAGAAATATTGAAAGAGCATTTAAAAAAGCATAAAAAATTCTATCTAGTGATATGCGCCATAAAATAATCCAACTCCATTCGAGAAGCACCCCTTTTCTCTGTGGACTGTCTCACGGCTTCCCCCAATTCTTTTGCTCTTTTCCTAACCTCGTCTCCTTCTTCTGATGCCATTAACTTCCTCACGACATTATCAATGGTGGATGCAGTGACCACCTCTTCGCATTTCTGGTCCCATTCCCTAATGATCAAGCCTATTTTCAACATTTCTGTAAGCAAAAAACCATTTTTTGGGTGGTCAGAGTGTGTGGGCCAAGCAATTATTGGGACTCCCATAGTAATGGTCTCTACACAAGAAGCCCAATCACACGCACACAAGAACCCCCCAATGGATGAATGAGCCAAGATCTCTGTTTGTGGTGTCCAATCTCTAACTAGTAATCCAACCCCGTTTAGTCTTTCCTCAAACCCTGCATGAAACTTAAATTTTCTTTTGAGGTCTGCCCCGAGATAGATATCTGTATTATCAGGATCGTATAACAACCATATGAACTTTTGTTTGCTAAGCTCTAAACCCATCGCGAGCTCCTTAATTTGTTCATCAGAAAATGAAGTCAACATTTCATAAGATACATAAAGAACTGATTTTGGAGGTTGTTTGTCCAACCAATCCAAACAGGGGAATCCATTTTTTTCTTTCTTAGTAGGCCGGAGAACCGGTCCTATTGCCCATTGCTTCTTGTCTTGTCCAATTCCAAGCAAGTCGATAAAAGTATTAGTACCTTCCATTACTTTGCTTGTATTATGAATATCACCCGCGGAGCTCTTCCCTATATATTGAACTTGAAAAGATCCTATCCGGATGATTTCTTTGCAATACCATCCTTCAGATGATGGTAACTTTTGAAGTATTTGTTGTTCAACAGGGATGGGCAATCCCACATGAGGAAATATGTGATCACAATACATACCAAAGGCTGAAATTACAGGGTTAAAGATGTAGGACTCTGCATTATCGAATGATGAAATATCCTGAACATTATAACACATTAGACAATCATGAATCATTATAATTCGTCTTGATTTAGACGAAATATCACGTAAGAAGGAAGTAATGGACTGGCGGAGATGCATGGAAACATTCCAGAATAAATGGAAATGTTTAGGTACTTCACTCGGGATATCAGGGTCGAGTGGAGTGGGAGTCATTTGGAGGTCATGAAAATGAATACTGGCTAAATCGGAAGGATTTAACATCGTGGCATGAGTCTTAGTGTCGTGATTGTAAGTAGGAAGGCTAAGATAGTGAACAGAGAGACCATAAGAAGAGATTAGGCAAGCAAATTGGAGAAAAGGGTCAAGATGACTTTGAGTTTGAAATGGAACCATAACTACAACAACTTCATCACCTAATTGTTTCTTCAAGTTTGCAATATTCTCAGTGTTATCCATTGGATTTTCAGTATAGCTAGCAAAGGAAGTGAGAGTGAGCAAAGAAATAGGAGCGCTGGCTAGCGTTTATAGAGATGAGATACGAGTGTGCTGCATTCACTAGGTGTGTGGGCGTAGTAAAACGTGGTTAATCGAACATTCTTCATACAAAAATTATATTTTCTCTATTTCAGTAATCTTTTTCCTCAACTTTTTCAATTGGTATTTTTTTCCCACGCTTCCCAAAGCAATTTAATAAATATTGTACAATTAGTTTCACTATCATGTTGTGGTATTTTTGTTTTTTTGTCTTCGTTTGGTTATGTGTGATGAAATCATAATTAAATATGAAGAAAAGTAAAATTTTATTTAAGGAAAATACTAAATGGCCAGAAAATTTGGTCATAAAATTAAAAAAACTATAATATTTTTTTTATTTTAAAATAAACTGATTTTTTTTTCCATTTTTTAGTTAAAAGGTATTAAAGTTAAAATGGTAAAAATATTTTAAAAGGTAAAATAACATAGATAAAATATCGTTCTGGCCAAATTTTCTGGTCAAAAAGATTTTTCCTTTATTTAAATTATATTTTTTATTTATAAATATAAAAAATCCATAAATTATTTCAATTTATAAATATAATTTTATACTTCCTCCATTCCATATTAATTGAATTTTTGAGGTATTTTCAATTTTTCAAATTAACTTAATTGTTCAGTTTTCAAGACTACTTTTAGAGTGTTCTGCCAATTTTACCCTTCATTTGGATTTTCAATGTGATGACTTTAATAAATTTGACAATAATTAATAAGGGTAAAAAATGGAAAATTATGTTTAATTTATATCTTAATCTATTTTTTTAAAGGGCGTGAAACACCTCAAAAATTTAATTAATATGTTATGGAGGGAGTATATATTAAACATTTTGAAAATATATAATGTGATGAAAATTTGGACTATTCTCATAATTGGCCAACAATATTCTGACACCGTATTGACATAGGGAAATGCATTCAAAACCTCTAGGCCGCATCTTAGATGGGTGAGGCCCAACCAACAAAATCATATAACTATTATTACTATAGATTGAAAAAAATATTATAGAGGTAAAATTAAGAAAATGGTTCTAAAGGAAAAAAAAAATCTCTATTATTTTGATATTTCTTTCGTATACATATTTAACTTAATTACTAATTTCATAATTTCTGCTTTATCATCTTTTATAACATTAAATATTTTTGTGATGTTTATGTTATCATAAGAAACAAAAGTCAATGTAAGCTTAATATTTTAAAAAATTATCTTAATAGTACGTTCATTCTCGTTGCATAGGGTGAAATGTTGGCAGTCAAGAGCTCACATGTTCAAAAGATGTATGTTGTGGAGATGAGGATGTTGAGATGGATGTGTGGGCATACTAGGAGAGACAAAATTAGGAATGAGGTTATCCGACATAAGGTGGAAGTGGACTTTGTGGCGGACAAGATGAGGGAAGAGGGGCTGAGATGGTTTGGAAATGCGTAGAAGATGTGCAGTGACGCCCCAGTGAAGAGGTGCGAGAGTCTATTTGTAGGGGTACGCATAAGGGTAGAGGTAGGCCGAAAGTATTGGGGAGATTGTTGGGATATATAATATTAACCATGTGTTTAGATATAATATTTATTATAGAATAATTATTTTTTCATTTTTAATAAATCATATATTTGTTTATGGTGTCTGTTTACTTATATAGTAGATGATTTAGTGTATAGAGTTTTAGGATATACACAGAGGATAAAATCATCGGTTTTTATAAGTATAAATTTTTTTATTCACAATCTAAGATGGAAAATGGACATGTCATCGGTACGATTGTAGCACAAGATTATATGTAGTTTATCTTGATTATGGGAATGGTATAGTTTCAACTTCTTGTGCTAGTGCATTTTGTATTTATTGAATGAAACCGAGTAGAGATAGTTGTTTTAGACTGACTTAAACAGAAGGGGTAATAAAGTAATTTTGACGATAAATAAGAAGAGACAGAAACTTATACATAAATCGCATTCGCTAAATCTGTTTTATGTGTAAACTCTCTCAGCATTTTCTTGATATGATAAAATTAATAAATAAAAGAAATAAATATATTTTAAAAATAGTCAACAAATAAAATTAAACAGAAGGGGTGATAAAGTAATTTCAACAATAAATAAGAAAAGACAGAAACTTATACATAAATCGCATTCGTCGAATGCGTTTTATGTGTAAATATTCTCAGCTCTTTCTATTTAAATATCTTTGAATGATTTTTAAAGTTTTCAACGCCATGACATTTTCTTAAATGGCAAAAAATAAAATTGTGGGTCAAGTAAAGAAAAATAGGTGTGGGGATTCTCAATCTGAAAAATTGAACATTCACCGATTAAGTGAAATTTTAGGTAGCTAATCAGTTGAGATTCTAAGATTCTAAAAAAAATAAGCAATTAATGTTGAGTATAAAAGAAATAAATATACTTTAAAAATAATCGACAAATAAAATAAAACATAAGGGGTAATAAATTGGTTTCAACAATAATAAAAAGAGACAAAAAATTATACATAAATCGCATTGGACAAATGTGTAAACTTTCTGAGCATTTTCTATTTAGGTATCTAAGAATGGGCATTCAAGTTTTCAACGTCATGAATTTTTTTTAAATGGTTAAAAATAAATTTGTGAGTCGAGTAAAGAAAAATGTGTAAGGGGATTATCAATCTCGAAAATCAAACATTCACCAATAAAGTGAAATTTTAGGTAGCTAATCAGTTGGGATTCGAAGATTCTCAAAAAAAATAAGCAATTCATGTTGAGTATAAAATAGAAAAAATAATTATTTTTTCTTGATATGATAAAAGTAATAAATAAAAGAAATAAATATATTCTAAAAATAGTTGACAAATAAAATTAAAAAGAAGGGGTAATAAAGAAATTTCAACAATAAATAAGAAAAGACAAACACTTATAAATAAATTGATTTCGTCGAATGAGTTGTATGTGTAAACTTTCTCAGCATTTTCTATTTAGGTATTTAAGAATGGTTTTTCAAGTTTTCAATGCCATGACTTTTTTTTAAATGATAAAAAAATAAATTGTGGGTCAAGTAAGGAAAAATAGTATTAAAGATTATCAATCTGGAAAATCGAACATTCACCGATAAAGTGAAATTTTAAGTAGCTAATCATTTGAGATTCTAAGATTATCAAAAAAATAAGTAATTAATGTTTAGTATAAAATAGAAAAAATATTTTTTTTCTTGATAATTTTAAAAATAGTTGACAAATATGATTAAACAGAAGGGGTAATAAAGTAATTTCAACAATAAATAAGAAAAGACAGTAACTTATATATAAATCGCATTCGCCAAATGCATTTTATGTGTAAACTTTCTCAGCTCTTTCTATTTAGGTATCTAAGAATGATTTTTCATGTTTTCAGTGTCACGACCTTTTTCTAAATGGTAAAAAATAAATTTGTGGATCGAGTAAAGAAAAATAGTTGTGAAGATTATCAATCTGAAAAATCAAACATTCACCGATAAATTAAAATTTTAGGTAAATAATCAGTTGAGATTCTAAAATTCTCAAAAAAAATAAGCAATTAATGTTGAGTATACAACAGAAAAAATAATTATCTTTTCTTGATATGATAAAAGTAATAAATATATTTTAAAAATAATCGACAAATAAAATTAAACAAAAGTGGTAATAAAGTAATTTCAACAATAAATAAAAATAGACAGAAACTTATACATAAATCGCATTCTACGAATGCGTTTTATGTGTAAACTTTCTCAGATCTTTCTATTTAGGTATCTAAGAATGATTTTTCACGTTTCAACGTAACGACCTTTTTTTAAATGGTAAAAAATAAATTTGTGGGTCGAGTAAAGAAAAATAGTTGTGAAGATTATCAATATGGAAAATCAAGCATTAACCGATAAAGTGAAATTTTAGGTAACTAATCCGTTGAGATTCTAAGATTCTAAAAAAAAGATAAGCAATTAATGTTGAATATATAAGAAATAAATATATTTTAGAAATAGTCGATTAATAAAATTAAACAGAAGGGGTAGACAGAAACTTACAATAAAATCGCACTCGATAAATGCGATTTATGTGTAAGCTTTCTCAGCATTTTCTATTTAGGTATCTAAAAATGGTTTTTCAAGTTTTTAACGCCATAACCTTTTTTTAAATGATAAAAAATTAAATTGTGGGTTGAGTAAAGCAAAATAGTTGTGAAGATTATCAATCTGGAAATCGAACATTCACTGATAAAGTGAAATTTTAGGTAGCTAATCATTTGAGATTCTAATACTCTAACAAAATAAGCAATTAATGTTGAGTATAAAAGAAATAAATATATTTTAAAATAATCAACAAATAAAATTAAACATAAGGGGTAATAAAGTAATTTCAACAATAAATAAGAAGAGACAAAAAATTATACATAAATCGCATTGGACGAATGTGTAAACTTTCTCAGCATTTTCTATTTAGGTATCTAAGAATGGTTTTTCAAGTTTTCAAATGTCATGAATTTTCTTTAAATGGTAAAAAATAAATTTGTGGGTCGAGTAAAGAAAAATATGTAAGGGGGTTATTAATCTCGAAAATCGAACATTCACTGATAAAGTGAAATTTTAGGGTAGCTAATTAGTTGAGATTCGAAGATTCTAAAAAAAAACAAGCAATTAATATTGAGTATAAAATAGAAAAAATAATTATCTTTTATTGATATGATTAAAGTAATAAATAAAAGAAATAAATATATATTTAAAATAGTCGACAAATAAAATTAAAAAGAAGGGGTAATAAAGTAATTTCAATAATAAATAAGAAGAGACAGAAACTTATTGTCACGCCTCGAGCCTACACCCTGGCTGGGACTGGCACTCGAGAACCATTGTTGGCCCCAAGCGAACCCTTGGTCTGGCTTACTTACTCAGTGGAAGACTTACTTATCAAAGATAACTCATATAAAACTTAGAATGTTATAAAGAAAACATTCAGCTGGCCAATTAGGCAAACTCAAGTCTCAACATAAGATAAAGAAAATGAAAAGACTAAAGAACTAACATCTCACTGTCTATGAAGCCTCTAGAACAACTGAGATGGATTTCGGGACAAGACCCCCGATCATCCTAATAAATGAAATACTAAAAAAAACAAATGCTAACAAATGAGCTCTCTGGAAATCAAGGAGGCTCACCAATTAACTCTGAATGCTCGACTGGATCAACGAGGCAATGGATGATGATCCTGATTACATGTGTCTGCATCGTAATAAGATGCAGGTCAAATGGCATCAGTACATTGAATGTACGAGTATGCGAGGGGAAAACTAAACATAACATAAGCTTGAAAGGAATCTGAAAGAAACACTTACCTTGGCTTTACTCAACTCATGAATAACTTAATTCAATATAAAGCAATAAAACACATGCAATATATGGAAAGCTTGTAAAATAGTGGAAAACAACTTAGTTTGTTAAAGAAAATGCAATAACAAACTCAATTTTACTCATATAATAAAGTAATATAGTTTCTGTGGGAGTTTCTCTAACCAACAACCATCACTATGAGCCTAAGTGGTGATACAATGTCTTGCCCACGCTGCTAGAATTGTCGTATACTTTGTCGTCATATAAAACGCCTTAACTAAGTGGATCCACTAGTCTATGCTAAAAAGCACTTAAGGAATCATCCAAAAAGTATGATCATTTACTACTCAAAACTTAGCTTAAAAGCTCTTTTGGAATCGATGCTCCCTTTCTTTCTCAAATGTGAAAACATTTCCAAATTTTGGGAATAGTTAGTTCCCGTATAATCTTTGAAGAAATGAACTTTACTCATAACTCTTTAGTCAACTCGAAACTTAAGTCTCAAAACAAAGTTAAAACGTTTGTGAAAGACTTTTGAAAACTTTATGAACTTCTCTTAACTTGACTCTTAACTTTCCTTGACTTGACTCTTAACTTTCCTTGAATTGAATTATGGATTCAAGGATTGTGATTTGTGATAGGAACGATTTCATGATGTTTAGGAGTGTTTTTTTATAGTTAAACATGAGAAAAGATCAAGAAATTACTGTCTGGAAACTAGTCCGCGAAGCGAAGATGTATTTAAATTTTTGGTCGCGAAAATACTTTTTGAGGACGAACGGTCCATGACCGCTCCACTCCGCGAAGAAACTTTTCCCAAATATGAGGAGCAGGTCTGCGACGCGGCCCCAGTGCCCAGGTTTGCCCGACTATTTTCCTTCTTCATTTTCCAGCCCCAATTCGCCTAAACTCGGTTCTTTTTCCCAAATTCTTTTTAGATACAGATACCAAACAAATGTACCTAAGAACCTAACTCCAAACAACTCAATAATTTGACGTAATGATCTCAGAAACTTCTTAATCTCAGCTCAATTCAAGAATGACATCAAATTCAAGAATACATATCAAGAACATCAAACTTTCAAACTCTTTTAGGACGAATTCATGCTTAAATAAACATGTTTGGAACATGGGTGAACGAACCCAACGTTATGAAAGCCTCACATACCTCGTAGGGATCACCCCTGGACGAAATCCACAAACGATTCTTGAAAAACTTGACGATTCTTGCTCCTTCTCCTCTTCTTTTCTCTTCTCTCAAAACCCTAACAAAATTTTCAAAAGCGTAAACTGACCAAGTTCAGTTTAGACCCCTAAGTAATTACTAAAAATGAATTAATTAAATTGGGTATGGTAAAGACCAAAATACCCTTCCAAAATCCTATTTAGACTTTCCTTAATTGAACAGCCCAACTTCAAATAGGCATATCTCACTCATACAAACTCGGAATCGCGCAAACTTTGCGTCTTTGGAAAGATTACTCCAAGATCTTTCCTACGATATCTGGAAACACACCTAACTCATCCTGAGCTAGGAGTTATGGTTGTTTGAAGTTGACAAAAAACTCAACTTAACATACTTAACAAATTTTCCAGATTTTTATATTCTTTCCAATAATGCTATTTCCAAATTTTAACTTCTTTCTAGTTCCTTCAATTAGCGAGATGTTACACTTATATATAAATCGCATTCGCCGAATGCGTTTTATGTGTAAACTTTCTCATCATTTTCTATTTAGGTATTTAAGAATGGTATTTCAAATTTTCAACGCCATAACCTTTTTGAAAATGATAAAAAATTAAATGTGGGTTGAGTAAAGAAAAATAGGAGTGGGGATTATCAATCTCGGAAAACAAACATTCACCGATAAAGTGAAATTTTAGGTAGCTAATGAGATTCTAATATTCTCAAAAAAAAAGAAGCAATTAATGTTAAGTATAAAATAGAAAAATAATTATTTTTTCTTGATATGATAAAATTATTAAATAAAATAAATATAATGTCACGCCCCGAGCCTATACCCTGGGCGAGACTGACACTCAAGAACCATTGCTGGCCCCAAGAGAACCCTTGGCCTAGCTTACTTACTCAGCGGAAGACTTAACTCAACATAACTGTACTTTTAAAAGTAAACTGAAAGCAATAAAAGGGATCCTCCGGAAGCAAGGAGGCTCACCAACAACTCTGGAGCTCAACTAGAATCAACAGTGCGCTGGATGCTAATCCTGGTTACCTGTATCTGCATCATACAAAGATGCAGGCCAAATGACATCAGTACATTGAATGTACGAGCATGCGAGGGGAATACTAAAGCAAGACATAAGCTTGAAAGGAACTGAAAGATCAAACCTGGTCTCAACTCAACTTAATTCAACTGAACTGAACTCATTCAATATAAAGCAGTATAAATAAGTGTATTATAAAGAAAAGCTTTAAAACATGGGTATCAACTCTGTGTATTTAGAAATACCATAGTAACTATGTATGTATCCAAAGATACAATATAAACTCTGGAATGTATATAAAAATACAAAATATTATTGTGTATATAATAATACAAAATACTTCTGTGGGAGTTTCTCTAACCGACAACCATCTCCTAAGAGCTATTGTGATGATACAATGTTTTGCCTCATGCTGCCAGGGTCGTTCTATACCTTGCCGAGGGTATATAACCTGACTACTAAGTGGATCCACTAGTCTATGCTAAAAAGCACTAAGGAATCATCTAAAAAGTATGACCCTTGTCTACCCATGATGGCTACATGGTTTATGAGGACTGGGAGTTGTCTGAACTATCCCCCATGTCGGTGCTCAATACTACTCCCAAAATATAATACTAGCTCTTATGTTTAAAAGCATAACTTCTTTCTGTGGTTTGAGATAATTACTCAAAACTTAGCTCAAAGGCTATCTTGGAAAACAAAGTTTCCTCTCTTGCTTAATTGTGAAAGTATTTACTCTTTACTGAAAAACTAGCTCAAAGGCTCTTTTGAAAATCAAAGTTTCCTTTCTTGTTTAAATGTGAAAACATTTTACTCTTTGAGAATACATAGTCCTCATATACTCTTTTGAATAAATGAACTTCAATCTTTACTTTTTACTCAACTCAAAACTCAAGTCTTAAAACAAGGTTAAAACATTTGTAAAAGACTTTTGGAAAACTCTACGAACTTCTCTTGACTTGACTTTTAACTTCTCTTGACTTGACTCTTAACTTCTCTTGACTTGATTCTTAACTTTCCTTGAATTGAATTATGGATTCAAGGTTCATGATCTCATGTTATTGACGATTTCATGTTGTTTATCCGTATCTTAGAGTGGAGGAATCAACTAGGAAACATAAGTACGTTTCAAGGGAACTAGTACGAAAAGAAGTGAGAAAAAGTAGAAGATCTGGCGTCCCTGGCGCCAGAGGATAAATTTTAGAGTCTGTCTTGGGGCGCTCTGGCTGGAACGGTGCCCCAAAGGCCAAACTTCAGAGCACTTTGTGGGGCGCTTTGAGTGGCGCGGCACCCCACCCTTTTTCCCAGATTTTTGACAAATTTTCTTGGTCGTTTTTCAACTCTAAACCTTCTAGATTCAATTAGGTTCTTCCCCAAACACTTAGATTTGACTACATAATCAAAATATGCAAGAATCTACTCAAAACGACACATAATTTCATGAATCTAACTCAAGAACGTCAACAATTAAGATTCAAGCGAAACTTTCAACAATATTCATCAAGAACTCATAAACTCTTCTTTCAAGAAGATAATTACGCTGAATCGAATCATTATTGGCGCGTGGGTGAACTAACCCAACTCTATGTTATCTCACATACCTCTTAGGGATCACCCCTTGACAAAATCCACAAGCAAAACCTTAAGAACGATGAACTTTGGCTCTTTCTCCCCTTTTCTCCTCTTGCGTTCTTTCTCTAAAAACCCTAGCGTGAAATCTTTGAGTGCGTAAACTGACCAAATTCAGTTTATATCCCTAAGTAATTACCAAAAACGAAATAATTTAATTGGGTAGTGAAAAGACCATAATACCCTTCTAAAATTCGGTTTTGACTTTCCTTATCTAGACAACCCAACTTCAAATGGGCATATCTCCCTCATAAAAATTGATCAAACTTGGTGGATTTGGAAAGATAATTCAAAGATCTTTCCTACGGTATCTTGTAGCACACCTAACTCATCCTGATCTAGGAGTTATGGTCGTTTAAAGTTGACCCAAAACTCATACTTAGCTTAACTTTGTCAAACTTTCCAAATTTGATTATTTCCAATAATGGTTTCTTTCTAATTCTAAGTCTTTCTAGTAGTGGGGTGTTACATATATTTTAAAAATATTCGACAAATAATATTAAACATAAGGGGTAATAAAGTAATTTCAACAATAAATAAGAAAAAATAGAAACTTATACATAAATCTCATTCGCCTAATGTGTTTTATGTGTAAAGTTCCTAAGCTCTTTCTATTTAGGTATCTAAGAATAATTTTTCAAATTTTCGTGTCACGACCTTTTTTTAAATGGTAAAAAATTAATATGTGGATCGAGTAAAAAAAAATAGTTGTGAAGATTATCAATCTGGAAAAATCAAACATTCTACGATAAAGTGAATTTTTTTGTAGAAGATCAGTTGAGATTCTAAGATTCTTAAAAAATAAGCAATTAATGTTGAGTATAAAATAGAAAAATTAATTGTCTTTTCTTGATATGATAAAAGTAATAAATATATTTTGAAAATAGTGGACATATAAAATTAAATAGAAGGGGTAAAAAACTAATTTCAATAATAAATAAAAAGAGATAGAAACTTATACATAAATCGCATTCTACGAATACGTTTTATGTGTAAACTTTCTCAACATTTTCTATTTAGGTATTTAAGAATGATTTTTTAAGTTTTCAACGTCATGACCTTTTTTTAAATGATAAAAAATTAAATTGTGGGTTGAGTAAAGAAAAATAGGTGTGGATTATCAATCTCAAAAATCAAACATTCACCGATAAAGTAAAATTTTAGGTAGCTAATTAGCTTAGATTCTAAAATTCTCAACAAAAAAAAAGCAATTAATGTTGAATATAAAAGAAATTAATATATTATAAAAATAGTCGACAAATAAAATTACACAGAAGGGGTAATAAAGTAATTTTCACAATAAATAAGAAGAGACATAAACTTATACATAAATCGCATTCACCGAATGCGTTTTATGTGTAAACTTTCTCAGTATTTTCTATTTAGGTATTTAAGAATGTTTTTTCAAGTTTTCAACGCCATGACCTTTTTTTAAATGATAAAAAATTAAATTGTGGGTCGGGTAAAGAAATATAGGTGTGGGGATTATCAATCTCGAAAATCAAACATTCATCGACAAAGTGAAATTTTAGTTAGCTAATTAGTTGATATTCTAAGATTCTCAAAAATAAAATAAAATAATGTTGAGTATAAAAGAAATAAATATATTCTAAAAATAATCACCGAATGCATTTTATGTGTAAACTTTCTCAGCATTTTCTATTTAGGTATTTAAGAATGATTTTTCAAGTTTTCAACGCCATGACCTTTTTTTAAATGATAAAAAATTAAATTGTGGGTCGGGTAAAGAAATATAGGTGTGGGGATTATCATTCTCGAAAATCAAACATTCATCGACAAAGTGAAATTTTAGTTAGCTAATTAGTTGATATTCTAAGATTCTCAAAAATAAAATAAAATAATGTTGAGTATAAAAGAAATAAATATATTCTAAAAATAATCACCGAATGCATTTTATGTGTAAACTTTCTCAGCATTTTCTATTTAGGTATTTAAGAATGATTTTTCAAGTTTTCAACGCCATGACCTTTTTTTAAATGATAAAAAATTAAATTGTGGGTCGGGTAAAGAAATATAGGTGTGGGGATTATCATTCTCGAAAATCAAACATTCATCGACAAAGTGAAATTTTAGTTAGCTAATTAGTTGATATTCTAAGATTCTCAAAAATAAAATAAAATAATGTTGAGTATAAAAGAAATAAATATATTCTAAAAATAATCACCGAATGCATTTTATGTGTAAACTTTCTCAGCATTTTCTATTTAGGTATTTAAGAATGATTTTTCAAGTTTTCAACGCCATGACCTTTTTTTAAATGATAAAAAATTAAATTGTGGGTCGGGTAAAGAAATATAGGTGTGGGGATTATCATTCTCGA
>JAJOOO010012537.1:0-49464 GCA_029582685.1 Solanum piurae | reverse complement strand
CCATGTGGGGTTGCTGGAAATTTTGAGAAAGGTCCTAATTCTTGGTTTAAGAAATAACCGAATTGAGTTAAATCGACAAATTTGGTTAAAACTTAAATAAGACAAATTAATATTGATTAATTAACGAGCTTCTTAATCTTAACGAAATAAAATAATTAACTTAATTATGAACCAATTAATTTAAAAGTAAAGCCATAACTTGAATAACGTAAATTAAGAAAAAATGCAATTTTCAAATCAACCAAAATAAGCTAAAATAACGTAACATAAGAATAATTAAAGTAATAAACTAAATAACTTTTAAGTATACCTTAAACCAAATTAATTTAAATTGAAGATTGGTAAAATTTAATTTAAAGTAGCTTAAAAAAAAAAATACTTTGAACTTCATAAGAACTAATTATTTCAAATCGTTTGGAATTCAAGAAGCTCGGTGATTAATTCATATCGTGGAGGGTCAAAATTAGGTGTCAACATTTGCTTTACCAAGTTTTGTATGTTTATTCTTTATCCTTCTGATTAGTCGAACTCCACTTGTCCTGGCTTTCTAGAAGTCTTCGCTTCAAGTTAAGTCAGCTTCATGTCAATAGAGTTGCCTTTTTTTGGTGTCAACTGGATCACATCTCCTGCTTCCTTTGTAAACAAGAGGATCATATAAAATATTATGCAAATAAAAATAAAATGGAGGTTCACTTCATGTGAGGATTGGAGTTCAGATTTCATATAAAAAAAGTCATTGTTAACCTTATTTACAGTACATTGCGACATGTTTCTGGTTGCTTCATCTTCACAAGCTATATAAACTGTTTTCTGAAATGACTTGTATTGAACGGGATCTTTCCAGGTTTTGGGCTCATATCCTTATGGCCTATGCCTCGACAGTTTGGACATGCTATGTCTTACAAAAGGAGTATGCAAAAGTTGCAGATATGAGGTTGCAGTTTCTTGCATCTGAAAAACGTCGCCCTGATCAATTCACAGTATGTGAAATAGAAATATGAACTTATTCAGTATTAACAATTTACTAGGTAGTGGTAATATCGACTTCTAGTTGCAATCTTGAACAATGTCTGATAGAATTTTTTGAGCTAAAATTAGGAAACTTTGAGCTAAAATTTGATTGTTCTCAGGTCCTTGTCAGAAACGTTCCACCTGACACTGATGAATCAGTCAGTGAATGTGTCGAGCACTTTTTCCTGGTTAATCATACAGATCATTACCTCACAAATCAGGTTTGTACTTGATGTAATACATGTTATATGCTTCTTCAGAGCGAAATCATTGATTAAGAGATATATTCTTTGATTGTCTCGTGAATACTCTCATTTTTCATAAGAACAACTTAGCTGCGAACAGAACTGTATCGCATCATTTTAAAAAAATATATATATAAATGGACTTCAGATTCTTTTGAGTTGTAAGAATTTGTCTTGTACATATTTAGCTTCTCCTTTCAGATATTGGGTAATCATTTACTACGTCTTGTGATTACTTGATACTTGTCGTCTTGAGATTCTGTTGCTGAAGAACGAAGAAGGACAGGATTAGTATTTGAAGACATTAATGTGGTCTTTTTGTAGAGAAAAGGTAGATATATTTCAGAAATGGAGGAAGAATAGAAGATGGTCTATTTCATTTACACAAGTTATCGAGTTCTAAAAGCTTGTTATCCTCTTCCTCAGAAACACTTTTTGCTTGAAGAACTAACTTTTCAATGATTTTGCCTGCGATGTGTGGTCATTAATGTATTATCTGTTCTCTTCTTGAGGAGTCACTTTTATGTCAGATATTACAATTAATAGGATATTTGTTTCAAATTGTTAATTGCAGTTAAAATTTCTTTTTAAATAAATTAATTATCATTATTCATGTAGTTGGATTGTACTGCAGGTTGTTTACAATGCCAACAAACTAGCAAAATTGGTCAAGGAGAAGAACAGTAAGCAAAATTGGCTTGATTATTACAATCTCAAGTATTCTAGAAATCAATCAACACGGCCCATGATGAAGGTATGTATGTATTGACAAGTTAGTTCATCATTTTGGATATTATTTATTTTCTTTGAAGATATCGAAAGCATTCTATGATGCTCTGAGATTATTATAGTTTCTCTTTCAGGATATCTAAAAATATCCTTCTCGAACTTGCAGACTCGTTTACTTGGCCTTTGTGGAGAAAAAGTGGATGCTATCAACCATCAGACTGCTGAAGTTGAAAGACTATCGAAAGAGGTAATAGATCTTGAGTAAACTTTGCTAACTGTCATGTTGATTGACCTCACTCAAAGTACAGCTGAAAGTGTCTTCAATAGTCCTTTATCCACTACTTTTGACATCATATGACCCTTGATGCCAAACGCTTTTGTTTGGTTAGAAAAAAATTGACTCGAGGTTTTTAGAAGATTTGATGCTTTAAGGCATCCATGCCTTTTATTGTTGCAACAAAGAAAAGCTTTCGGTCAATCATTCAACTTTAGAGATTGTTACCTTTGTTCCTTTTATTGCTATTACTGTAGACTAGCTTTCATTTTACCAATGTCATAAGTTCTGGTTTATTTGTAGATAGCTGAAGAGAGAGAGCGGGTTAAAAATGACCCAAAATCTATCATGCCAGCGGCATTTGTCTCATTCAAAACACGGTGGGGTGCTGCCGTTTGTGCTCAAACTCAGCAGTCAAGAAATCCAACTTTGTGGCTAACTGAATGGGCTCCAGAGCCACGTGATGTATATTGGAAAAACCTGGCGATTCCCTATGTGTATCTAACAGTTAGGAGGCTCATAATTGGCGTTGCATTCTTTTTCCTGACATTCTTCTTCATGATTCCCATCACATTTGTCCAAACCCTTGCAAGTATCGAGGGGATCAGGAAAAGAGCGCCATTCCTGAAAGTTATCATTGACATGTGAGTATGCCCCATTATAGACTTATTCCAGAATCAGCATCCACTATCTCTCATTTATAACATTTTACATGTCTTCTATCAGCTTATGTTAAAGGCGCTATGACTTTTTTGTTCATCTACCATAAAATTCTCAGAATGGTCGAACAGCTAGTCCTGATAGTGAATCAAATCGTCGGGTATCTAATTTGGAATAAAATCAAATGATCTGGTATCTTAGGTATGCTTCGTAATGATGCATAGGACACTCGGGCTAATTGCCGCTAAAGCTTAATTAATGGCAATAGCTTAATTGCCGCTAAATATGTAGTTTTAGTGTCAATAAGCATTCTTTATAAATGTCCCTAAAGCTTATAGCGACATTGGATCTAATGGAAATTAACTAATGCCGGTAAATGCTTTAGGACTCTTTGTTAATGTGCATATTTATTGCCGCTAAGGTGTTTTTTTGGTAATGCTTAATAGTGCACATTGCCTTCACTGTACATCTAAGAGAATATTAGTCACTTAGCTTGTTTAGCAAAAATGGAGTCTTAACACTTCTGTTGATGGTGTCATTGTTAACAGAAGTGTTGCTTGACAGAAGTCTCGCAACCTAAGACATGCTAATGACATTTCCTTACTAGAGAGTATGTTGTTGGGAGATCAACTTAACAGAGGAGAATGGTATGTTGGCGATTCAATCACCTGACCGCAAAAAAAATTGAAAAGTAAAACTGTTCTGGTAGTTTAGGTTATTAGTTGCCTATCATAGCCATGAAGCTTGACATGGCATGGCATAGATCAGACGTGAAGTAGTAACTAATGAATGGTCTTCTAAATAGATCTTGTTATCGTATTTCTCACCATTCGATTTGGTAATTATGCAAATGAATATTATGTTGTCTTGAATTGTTGCTTTGTGTCGAGCATGGTTGTTAGACTTGTGCTACCATACCCCACACCCCTCTCCCACACAGCAGATATGGTTATCCGTTATATAATCTTTATACCAATAATTCCACCCAATCTATTGTGCAGACCTTTCGTCAAGTCATTCATCCAAGGTTTTCTACCTGGGATTGCTTTGAAGATCTTCCTCATAGTATTGCCAACAATACTGATGCTGATGTCCAAATTTGAGGGCTGGGGAAGTATATCAGCTCTGGAAAGAAGAGCTGCGTCTAAATATTACATCTTTAACTTTGTGAATGTGTTTCTTGGGAGCATAATTGCAGGAGCTGCATTTGATCAGCTAAATACTTTTATTCATCAGTCAGCAAATGAGTAAGTTGAAGTGGCATTACTGCATTTTTTTTTACAAAGGAATCAATTGGAAAATGGAGATTACTTACAGACAGCCTGCTTCAGATGCAGGTTGAATGATCTCCAAAATAAGATTATTGTCTTATTCCATGTCTGTTATAGTTAGTTTTGTGAGATTAGAAGAAACAAATGTCTAGATGTTAGCTTTGTTTGAACATCCGCCCAATGAAATAGATTGAAACCACCAATATGAATCCTACCATTCATAGGGCAGTTGCTTCCTTTACAACATATGGTCATTTTATAAAAAATGAAGATGGCCCCACTTAGGAGTAGCAACTCTGGAAGGAATTTGTACCCCAATTTAGTACAACAGTTTCTTTCATGCTTGAATATGAAAGGCATATCCAGTGTTGTCAAAGGCGAACTTAAGCGAGGGTCATGTGTTGAGCGCTTCACCTCGTTTAATGTGCGTTTCAGTATTGTCATCAAGGTACTACGATATACTTCTTCCTTGCCAATGAGCCTCTCGAGAAGAGGTGACGCCAAATAACTGATATTGCACTTTATCCTATTTTTTTTTTAGATTTCTTTGTTCATAAACATTTGTTGTTCATGCTTATAATTATTAGTTTTGGGCTGAACATATATATTTGTATTGACTCAGTATGTGTATTTTTTCTTATATTTTGACTCTCTTTGAAAATCTTGGTTCTGCCACTGGACAAAGGTTCAACACAGGTGAGGTTCAACTTTTAGGAGTTTTGAGTACTTGATAGATTATTTAGTAAGAATGCATATCCATCTTCTACCGGTTTGGCAGTGGCCTGTCGAAGCAAATGTAATGGTCCTGATAATAAAGTGTGAGAGAGCAGAACATTGGTTATGAATTTCGATAGCAGCAAAATTGGGATCTTTTTCTTTGTTTGAATTAGCATGTCCAGACAAATTGCATCAACTGTCTTTGGGTCTTAGCATGTCTAGCATTTAAATGAGACAATAAGTCTCTAATATCTACTCAAGGCCTCCGATTCCTTCGAAGTTTGCTCACGTTGAAGTGTGATATCCCATACATGATAGTACTAGCTTTCCTTTTAATGCAATTCTCCAGATCTTCTATATCCCTTTACTTGAATGCTATGCTTCTTAAGCACTAAAAGATTCTGTCTTTTTCCGCAGAATCCCTAAAACAATTGGTGTTGCTATCCCAATGAAAGCAACTTTCTTCATAACTTACATAATGGTTGATGGGTGGGCCGGTATTGCTGGAGAGATCCTAAGATTGAAGCCACTAATAATCTTCCATTTAAAGAACTTTTTCTTGGTCAAAACTGAAAGGGATCGAGAAAAGGCGATGGATGCTGGAAGCCTCGATTTCAACACTGGAGAACCGCAGATACAATTATACTTCTTGTTGGGCCTTGTCTATGCTGTAGTCACTCCATTTCTGCTTCCTTTCATACTGGTGTTCTTTGCCCTGGCGTATTTTGTGTTTCGTCATCAGGTTATCTTCTCGCTTTTTAAGTCTTCTTAATTGATAAAGGATTTGGTTCTTCAGATTGCACAGTTATACTGAATCAAAATTGAAGAGGTTCACATGCATATGAAAGTCTACAATTATACTGCATGTAGTGCTAATATAAAGATATCTTTTATAGTAGTTGTGTATGCTCCGCATAAGCTTAGACAAATCGAAATCATGTCATTTGATGTTGGGTTATCCAGTGGATGCAAGGGTTTCAGGTTAATGCAGGTCACTTGAAGCCGCTTTATATGTGGTATCAATTGGAGTCCTTTTTATATAATCTGAAGACACATCCAACATGACATTCGCGTGAGGCTAGGATTTCTTCCTTGTTGGTGCATTACATATGCATCTTTAGTAAACAGAACTATGGAACTATATGTAGCATTAACATAGAGGGACCCTTAATCTGCCAAATTCAATAAAGTAATTATTTACTTAGAAACAAGTCTAATATTGTGATGGCGTCCACCATCTCTGAGAACATCTCTATTTTATGGTATTTGTTGGAGATTGCTATACTACATGTAACTCTAGGTGTTTGTGAAATGGTATGCTTACGTATATCAGCACTCCCTATTTAGCTTTTCTGATTGTGTTCCTTTCTGATATCATGCAGATTATAAATGTATACAATCAGAAGTATGAAAGTGGAGCAGCATTCTGGCCAGATGTTCACGGACGTATAATATTTGCTTTGGTCTTCTCTCAGATATCTTTACTGGGATTGCTAAGTACAAAACACGCTGCTCAATCAGCACCTTTCCTTATTGCCCTTCCAGTACTGACTTTATCTTTTCACTACTTCTGTAAAGGGCGTTACGAGCCAGCTTTCACCAGATATCCATTGCAGGTATGTACAACAAGTTCACAATTAAATGCTTCCTTATTACTACAAATTAAATATAAATGTGTTGCGTGTAGAAGTGGAGGTTCTTGAAAATAATCCACATATAGTACTGAGCTTCGATTTACGTGTATTATTTTCTCTGGATGAAGATTTAACTGTGTTGATCTCAAATGTATTTCATTAGCAAGAGAACTGCTATATATAGTTACATGGAATTATTAGGTTAAATCTCAATATTTTATTTTTCTCTGAAAGGGGTATTAACTTTGGTCTTGTTGGATTTCAGGAAGCAAAGAGGAAAGATACTATAGAACAAGCTAAAGAGTCCAAACTTAACTTGAAATACTACCTTCAAAATGCTTATTTGCATCCTGTTTTTAGAGGTGATGATGAAGATGACGAAGAGGACTTCAACGATAAGTTGGAGAGTAATGATATTGTGCTGATCCCAACGAAACGCCAGTCAAGAGGAAATACTCCAGCGCCAAGCAGGATAAGTGGCGCCAGTCAAGGGGAAATGCTCCAGCACCAAGAAGAATGAGTGCCAACTCTTGTACATCATTTCTCGATGTTCTAACTCTTTGTACATAAGAGAGCTAAATGTAAATTGACATCATGCCAATGTAGCTAATAAGTTTGGACATGCCTCCTTCTTACTTGAATGAGCAAGATCAGAGTTGCTGGCTGCAGCCTGTGGCCGACGACTGTTGGAATTGCGTTGCTAGTGAAGCAACAGGGCCTGATCAATAGAATTGTCTGAAACCAAATGTTATAGAGTTGATGATGGTTTACCTAAAAGGTGTGAAGTTAGAAGTTTGGTACACTTATGTCTTGTGCAAACTAAAATGTTCATGTACATTATGTTGTCTGTTATTGTAGGATGTGTAATACAGAAAAAGAACTTCAATATGCATTTCCTATTATGGTTATAAGCTAGTCCGCTTGAGCCTCAGTGACACATCCAATAACCATAGAAGGTAATCCAATATTGCAAATATATAAAGAATTTGATATGCATTTCAAAATTCACTTTATTTATTTAAAATTCTGAATTCGTCCCAGTGTCATCTAGAGGATAAGTGGGGTTTGTATTGAGCTTTTTATAATTATCTTTTCTATTATGATGATAAATTAATTTCATCATAACCTCAACTAGAACGTAAACACTTATAAATGGGGGTCCAACAAATTGGAATGAGTGTCTCTGATACCATACAAAAATAGATTTTGGACCTAACTCAACCCCAAAAGTTAGTTCATGAGGGGAGGTTTGTTCAAGTTTATATAAGGAGACAAAATTCTCATCTCTTTACCTGATGTGGGATTTCTTAACACAAAGTATTACCATAATTATTTTTACTTTTTTTAAAGAAAAATATAAATCTTTTTCATATTTGTCTATTAATTCTTGGAGAAATTTTTTGGATCTTTATGAATTGAAGATCCTTCTTTTTTTATACCATAACACAATAACCCAAGTTTGTTTAGAGAGTGATTTTCTTTCGATAGTTTTTATGATTTCTTTTCTAATAGTTTTTCATATATAGGTCAATTGGTTAATCCATATAAAAATAACACATTTTTTTAATGTAGTTTTATACATCATCTAATTTATGATAATTTGCAATAATATTAATTTCTTCGTGATTATTTCAATCCAATAATTTGAACCTATGTATAGTTTAGTTCTCCCTTGTTTTACGAAAGAAGTAACAAACGAAAATACTCTGTTTCTCTGAATGCATAATTTTGTTGTCTGTGTTATTCCCTTCAACCACCAATATCTCTGAATGTACATTCTAATTGACTCAATTATTTATATAGAAAATGCATTGAGAATTTTATATAAGCCATGAAGAAGAAGGGGTTGGCTCCAGGAGGGATATCGTGGTCAGCCTGGAGGCTACATGTAATTGTAGTGTCCCTTACTCTCACCATTGTTGTGTGTATGTTTCCTTTTCTTAGCCTCCACAAATTCTCACCATCACATTACTCCCAAATTCCTTCTTCTCGTAGATCTCTCCATTCTAATTGGGACTCTATTCCCTTCCATGAAGGGAAAGTTGCTTTTCTCTTTCTAGCTCGACGCCATTTGCCTCTCGATTTTGTTTGGAAATGTTTCTTCCAGGTCAGCTGATTTTTTTTTTTTTGTTGACAACTTTGTGAAAATCCATAATCCCACATTAGTTGAAGAAATGAATCAATGATACTGGATAAGCTAACTTTTAGGATTGAATTATGCCGAATGTCTATTGTGTTGACATGATGATTGATGTCCATGTTTTTTGATTTATAAATGTTGGATCCCTGTATTATAATGTTTGCGCTTCAGATATCCAGTTAAATGTGGTGGCCTATATTGGTTGGTGATGTTAACTAGTCCACATTTGTGAGAAAATAGATAATTGTTTCTTGATTTTGGACAATTCTCACCTTATGCTTCTATACCTCCACAAGGTAGTGGTAAGGTCTGTGTGCGTGCGTGGGTACACTTTACCCTCTCCCAATCCCATTTAGTGGGATTTCACTGGGTATGTTGTTGTTGCTAGTGTTGCATTTTAGTTATGAGTTTTAAGGACTGTATGTTTCTACATTAAAGTTCTTATCGTTTTTATATCTTGAATGTATTTTTCCTTTTTCTTCAATTCGTATATGTTCTTTTAATGGATTAAGGAAAATTTCATATAAAAATTAGTAGATGCTTTCCAGCTTCTGAGTAGTTTTTATTTTCTTTTGCATCCATCAGAATATTTAATGGGAATGTGAAGAAAACCAGGTTTTAATGAAATTCACTATTTCAGAAACTAATTATTAATATGATAGAACATTGGTAAACCTAATTACATGTTCTCTCTTACTCTTTAATTTGATGTTTTGCAGAATGCTGACACTGCTAATTATTCAATATATATACATTCAGAGCCTGGTTTAGGGTTTAATGAGTCTACAACAAGGTCACGTTTATTTCATGATCGCCAATTGAAAAATAGCATCAAGGTAAATGTTCTTACTTGCTGTCATTTTTCATAAACACAGAAGATTGTATCCCTTTGTTATGTTCCTAATTAGTTTTGAACATAAACTATTTCATTTTTCCTGAAGTACAAATAGGAGCTTTTGTTTTTGGTTTTCTCCCTTTCTCTTGATATCTCTATTACTTTTGGTTCTCGACGATTATCAACAGCATTATCCAGATATATATACTTTGAGTTGGTTTATTTCTTTCTCCAACTGTAAGTTCTTTCTAGTATTCTTACAATATTTCTGTGAATATTTTGCTGATAACTCAGCACTTTCTTCTCCATTTCAATTTCTTTCATCTTAGCCGGATTGACATAAAGTGTAACGTGTAGGTAGGTTGGGGAGAAGCAAGTATGATTGGAGCAGAGAGATTGTTACTCAAGGAAGCTCTTAAGGATTCAGCCAATACAAGATTTGTTCTCTTGTCAGAAAGGTCTACTTACACTTTAGATGCATAATTAACATCTCACGAATATGTATTTGTTGGTGACTTGTTCGTTTCACATGCATTTGCATCAGTGCTTGATCAATGGTCATTTTAGTTGTTGATTACTAGCTGCCTTACGAAATAGGAATATAGCTTTTTAACCAAAGTTAACAGGAGAAATAGTTCATTATCGAGTTGATTTCATAGATGGTCACTCCACTAATACTTGCTATTATCTCAGAAAGTCGCTTTTTTTTGTTGAACAAAATTGGATCGAAGAAGAAATATGACTCTCTGAGATAATAACTTTTTGTTGAGTGTTCGTCTGAGATATCAATCCTTCATTATCTTATAAATAAAACAAGACGAAAGAAACTAATAGGTCTTCGCATTATGTTGATAAAACGATCTACCAAACATTCGTTCATTTCAACTGTACATTACTTTAGGTATATCTGAAAAGTAAGTATTTTTGAACTTTTGATTGCTCATCTCTAACTAATAACCTATTCAAACTTCATTTTATTGATTTCCACCTTGATTTAATTGGCGTCACTTAAATCCGAATGGGTACAACAACCATAAGGTCTTAGGTTCCTGTTCAATGGAATGACATCATATATTGCTTTTTGGACATGCTGGAAAATATGGAGTAAGAAATGGTTAACCCTATCACGATTTTACTGAATAGACGTGGACATGACATGACTATGATTCTCGACAAAGTAAGAACGAGAGAGAACTAGGGCATAACACTGAAAAAGTATAGGAGACCACAGACCAGTAACTATTGAGTTCACAAATGAATTAGTCAAGATTGACATATACTAGATTGGTAAAACAGGAAAAATATTTTAAATGGCAACTTGCAGAGCTTTTGTATGTATACAATGTTCCTGCTAAGGCTTGCAAAAATTCTCAATATGCAGTGACCTTTTATCCATGTATTCGTCTTCCATTTTTTTCATCTATATGGTTTGAACTTTGGGTTAAATATTTATATAATTATGTATTTTTGAATTTGCAGCTGCATCCCGTTGTACAACTTTAGCTATATATACGCCTATTTGATGGCTTCTCCTAGGAGTTTTGTAGACAGGTAACATGTGTAATTTAGTAGTTGATTCGTGATTTGGAGGACTTGGTAGGAAGAATAGTAGTAGCTTTGATAATAATAAATTGCATTTTTGAATTTGAGAAAAATCTACTATTCTTGTATTTCATCTTATTTCCTTTTTGTTCTAAACGTGGATTCAGGATTAAAAAATCTGTTTATGGTATTGCGTAAAAGATCTCAAAGTTCTACATTAGTAGCGAAATAATAAGTTGATATTTGTCTTCCAGCTTTCTTGATAAAAAAGAACGGCGGTACAACCCAAACATGGCACCATATATACCAATGAGCAAATGGCGGAAGGGATCACAGGTAGGATTTGACTTATATACACTTATAATACAAATAATGTTTGCACTATTTGTGTAAAAATAACATGTTAAGCAGGTTGTTTCCACTTATATTAGGCAACTTCCTGTGATAGTATAAAAATTTCTTTTATATTCTCCGTGACATAGAAGTTTTGCGACATGCATGTCTACTTTGCTGCCATAATAGAGTAGATCTTTTCCTTGTCTTTCTAGCGAAGCATGCCGGATTAAAAATCTAGGCAATGTGTGGAGTATTTTAGGACTAAATGTGCTTAGATGCACCTAATTCTTAGGTAGCCAAGGCACAAGACTATGCATACATCAGAATCTTGAAATTCGATTATCAAAGAGAATAAAACAATAAGCAGCTTTGACATTTTAAACATCTGAAGAAGTTAATAGCAATTTATAAACTAAAGACAACTAAAGTTAATGCACAAATGTATTGCATTTGTTTTACTGCTCAATTCTATTGCATGAGCGCGGACCACTTTAGTTACTGCTCAGCTAAAGGATATTCTTGTTCTTTCTTCTTCTTTTGCTTATCAATCGATATAATAGGCTTCCTACTTCTATAAGTTTTAATTTGACATTTTAGTCCAGTGGATCACGTTAATCAGGAAGCACGCAGAAGTTGTTGCTGATGACGATGTTGTCTTTCCTGTTTTCAAGATGTTCTGCAAGGTGTGCATCATGATGCTCTTTCCCTTTCTCAATAAAATTTCAATGCTTGAATTCATCGACTTTAACCTTTAGTTTTCCAGCCATATGTTTTCAAACCTTGTAATATATCATGCAGAAAAGATACAACTGCATTCCAGATGAACACTACGTGCAGACATTATTGGCAGTAAGTAATCAATTATTTACCTAAGGTGCTTTTCTATTTCAGACTTGTTGTATGTTTGTTCATGCTCGTAATTGGCAAAATTCCTTCTGTATTGTTTGTGAGAATCATCATGTATTTAATCAGCATTACTTGTACTTGTTTTTTTGTGAATAGATGCATGATAGTGACGGAGAACTGGAACGTAGAACAATAACCTATACAGAGTGGAACCAATCCGCGTCAAATATGGATAAAAATAGTTGGCATCCTATGACATTTAGCTATGCAGATGCAGGGCCTGAAAAGATCAAGAGAATAAAGGTATACTTATCAGGAAAATACATAATATATATTTCTCTTCGTCTTCCACTTAAACATTTGGCTACATTCATCTCTTTCATGATTTGAGTTTTATTATGTACGCTGACAGTGTAAAAATAGCAGATTATCTAAAAGAAGGTTGCCTATTACAGCTGGTTAAAATACTTAGAGAGTATAACAACAGTTCTATGTACTGTTAGTGTATGTAAGTTAAATCCGTGTGTCATCATGTGGTAGATCTTAGTTCTTAACTCTTTCTTTCACTTGACTTTTCGTTTGTCTTGTCTTGAATTTTCTAGTTGGTTCAATTTCCTCTAGTAATTAGTTTTGCATCAAAACATTTGGCCTTCACAACTGATTTGGTTTATGCAACTTGGATCCTACTAATTTTGACAGGATATCGACAACGTTTACTACGAGACTGAGTACAGAACAGAGTGGTGCCATAATAATTCTACACTGGTTCCATGTTTTTTGTTTGCAAGGAAATTCTCACAAGGAGCTGCAATGCATATACTGAGCGGAGGAGTAATTTCACAGTTTGATGCCTCTGCTCTAATGGACCCAACACCATGATTTTCATCGTTGCTTTTGTTACTAATGCTTCATGTTTACGTCTCTCGTGAACCAATTTTTCTTTGTAGGTCAAAAGATCTTTACAGCCCTTGAGATCATAGTGGTCGTTTGGTTGCTGGTTAAGAAGTAAATTATTCAGGTATTAAAACTAGCATAACTAGTACCATGCATGTTTGGTAGCATATTAATTTCTATGTATAAAATGCAGCACAACAAGTACACTGTTTAGTTAATATTTTACAATGTGTCATAACTATTACTTATACATTCGAGAATGTATGTATTATTTATACATGAATGATTAAAGTTCGCATAACTAGTCATTGGGTTACAACCAGGGGCGGACCTACAGAGGGTCAAGTGGGTTCATATTCGTTGAAAAATAACACCGTATATATATATTTGATCAATTTTTAAAATTTTATATGTATATATTAACTTTTGAACTCATTAACACAAGTGTGACTCTTGGCAGAGTGGTGAAAAGGGTTCAATTTTCCCAACCAGCCCAAGTTCAAATCCCTATTGCCACATTTTAGTTTTATATTTTATATCTTGAACCCACTTCGTGAAAATCCTGGATCCGCCACTGGTTACAACAATCCAAACAAGGTGTAGGGTGCTAGAATTTGAATTTTTGATAAATATCAAAGTTACCCCTTAATTAAGTTAAAAGTTGACTAATTATAGGATAATATTTCACAATCAGGTTAGTTAGAAAAACATACTTTGGCCGACCCTATTGACTACAAATGCCAGAATGCAAAGATGAATATATGTTACTCTGCTTAAGTGCATATGTAACAGATAATTTGTGGAAAGCCGACTCTTATTTTGGTCAACCAAAAGTATCCCAATAGGATTTGACTGTGCATGGGATGTGGTGGGATAGTTAGGAGCCTCGAAAACGAAGAAACTATCCAAGAAAGAGCTTTACTATTTAATAGGCTTACCAAACACAAATTAATTTATAATGTAGTTGAGTTAACGAAAATAATAATCATTCACATTTCAGTCATTAAGTTTTTAGAATCTTAATTATTAAGTGTTTTTTTTTTTCATATTAGTCTGAATAGATCTGAGTTAACAAAGACTTAATATCTAAATATATTTTTTCAAGCTCAAAAAATTTGTTCAATAACATTGTACAGAGATGAATGTGTAATGTAGTTCTTTAGCACTTTGCTCTTTCACTTCGTTGTAATCCTGCAAATGATAGCATAACTTTTTGTATGAAGCTAAAAATTCTTTTGTGTACTAGCATCAACAATATAATATTTATCTCCTAATAAAAACAATAGTTTTGTAAAGAATTACTATAGTGACATGTGATGAAAATGAGATAACTGTGTAAATGAAGTAATATTTATGTTGGTGAGAATAATGACTATAACCGATATAAATGATCTAAAGGTTGATAAGACTAATGATATCAACTATAAATTTTGTTTTTATATGAAATAAATGGTTGACATATATAAAATGGTGGATCTTTTTTTACAAAATATAAACTTGTGGGTCAATTTTATATTTTAAAAAAATGTGAAATCATGATATAAAATTCTCAAATCAAACCTTTTGGATTCATCTCATTATTTCAAATCACGAGATGAACTCGCATATCCAAACATTGAGTTTATCTCATTATTTCATATAACACGATGAAATCACATGTCCAAACACCTACTTAATAAATATTTTAAAATTGAGATGTCTTTATCTTAATTTAAAAAGGAAAAAAGGACAAATATACCTCCGAACTGACGTAAATGGTATGCAGATACCCTCCGTCATACTTTTGAGACATTGGTGCATCTGCCGTCCAAAAACTAGAGCATATATGCCCTTTACTCTAGCGGAAGACTGAATAAGGACACGTGGCGCAATCTTATCCATCGATCCGATATTTAATAAATGTCGAATTGGTGGATAAGATTACGATACATGTATGTCCGTTAGTATAAAGAGTGTATATACTCTAGTTTTAGGACGGCAACGACATCAATATCCCAAAAGTATGACAGATGATATCTGCATATCATTTACAATAGTTGGAGGATATATTTGTCATTTTTTCCTTAAAAAATTAAGACCTTACTAACCATTGAATATTGAATAGTCAAACTTAAAAAAGAGAAAGGACCAAAAAAAGGAATTGATTGCGTTCTTCATATTGATAGTTTAGCTTCTTCATTTTTTATTTTATTTTTTCAAGTCAATAGTCTTATGTTTCTTGTCTTAATTAAATTCTTGAGCCAATGCATATCCATTAAAAAAAGGTTTAGGACATAAATTAAATATCATTTTTACTTATTAGTTATTCTCAAACTAATCTTGAAAATATAAATAATTTAAAGTAAAATCATAAATATAGGCAATTAACTTTCTTGAAATTATTACCTAGAAAATATAAATGAGAGGTAAAAATGATTCCCCCCCCCCAAAAAAAAAACTCTCTTAAACTTTGAATAATTTACTTATTTTGAAATGAGGGAGTATTAATGAGAAAACTTGGTTTGCAATTTGGAGGCCTATTGATAAAAGAGAAAAGACTCAAATATGTCATTAAACTTTGAGAAAAAGACTTGTGCATGCTATCCATTAAAAAATTGACTCATCTATGTCATTTTTCATTTGAGAAAAGGTCATCCATGTCATTATTTGTAAAATAAAAATTGTTTATGCCATTTTAATTAACAAATAATGACGTAAATAAGCCTTTTCTCAAACGATAATAATATAAATGAGCCAAACTTTTAACAAATGACATAAATAAACCTTTTCTCAAAGTTCGAAACTATATTTAAACATTTTCCCTTGATAAAAGATCACATGCAGGAAAAAGGAAAACACAGAGAGAAGAAAGAGGAACCATCTTGTTGAATTTTGAGTGACATGTGTCTTGATATGTGATATTTAGGGCCTACATATTTATTTATTTATTTATTTATTATTAAATTGAGTAACAATTTTATTGTCACCCTAAAAAAAGGTACATTTAAAGAGGAAGGACTAGATCTTACTCTCTATTACAATTGAGAGTTGAATAAGAAGTAACTACAAAACTAGTTACTACTTGCAACAAATTTTTTTTATCACAAAACAAGGTGGCAATAAAATAAAGGTGAAATAGACCTAAGGTGGATCATGAACTATCAATCTTGATCTTCCTTTTCTTGAGTAAAATTAAGGTATTCATTTAGTTCAAAAATATTAAAAATTCTTGCTGGTTAATCAAATTAATTAACTTTTGACTATATTCCTCTCTGCATAATTTCCGAAACTAGAATTTTTAATTAGAAAAATAAATTAATCGTATAGCGCCTGATGTTTAGCTACAAAAGTTGATCAATTAAACCTAATAAATAAAATGTGTCAAACGAATTGGAAAAAAATGATTAAAATTTTGTTTAAAAAAAATTTGGAGGTAAGGGAAGGAGAAATTGAAGAGGGATTATAAAACGGAGAATTGATCACCTTCATCAACAAGGTGAAAGTTCAGATAGCAAATCAACATTTCTCAAAAAAAAAAGAAAAAGAGAAGACATTTGATTTATTATACTTTCTTCAAGCCATATATCTAAAGGTGATTTTTCAGTTTAACTAATGACATTTTGACTTGGGAATAAATCACCTTTACTACCTCATGAGCTCAAACAATATTTAACCTGCAGTTGGAAGCATTTACTACTATCTCAACATAATAAATTTCCTCTTAACATCCTTGGTTAATTGCCACTATAGCCACTTGCCCTACAACAATTTCAAGGTTCATCTCCTTTTTCCTTATTTACATAAACATAATTCAAGTTTTCCAGTAATTCCATTCCTTCTTAGGCCAAACTTTCATGACTTGAATATTGGTGCAACAATATTCACACTGATAGAGACTACCATTAAACAAAATTTCATTCTTGACAAAAAAAAAATAAAAAAAATCCCTATAAATACCACTTAGTATATTCTCCTTTTATTTTCAAATCAAGCTAGTGATCAAACTTTAAATATTACAAAACTCCTTAATTACTAAAATATGAATTCATTCAAGTTCTTATTTGTTATCTTACTATCAATTACAATAACCATTGCTCTCTTTCCTTCATTGTCTAGTCAAGAGTTACACCTAGATGCATCTTATTCGCGAGGAAAGACCTCTTTTCTTTCCCCAAAACAACGATATGTTGCAACGTGTGATAAATACCCTAGGGTTTGTGCTGCAAAGGGAAGTCGAGGGCCAGATTGTTGCAAAAAACAATGTGTGAACGTCCTCAATGATAGATCCAATTGTGGTAAATGTGGTAACAAGTGCAAGTACTCTGAGATATGCTGCCAAGGGTGGTGTGTGAACATATATGTTAACAAGAAGCATTGTGGCAAGTGCAACAATGTATGCAAAAAAGGAAGTTCATGCTCTTATGGAATGTGCAACTATGCTTAATTAGGTGATCTTACACACTGAAAGTGTATAGAAGTTAAATTCCAATCAATTATACATTTAAGTAAAATGTGTTGGTTTCATGTAAGGGATTCATTATTTGTCGTGTGGGAATTAATTTATGTTAAGAAATAATACATTTCATATTTAGAACTTCTATTTAGAAGTATATAGCTAATTTGTTTTGGAGTTCCTAGCATATAATAAAGCAGACTTAACTTTCTTTCTGGATCGTTCTAAAATTGTAATATCTCAAAAATTTCTAAGCTAAGATCTGAATAATTTTTCATATGCGTATAGACCCGTATCGGATAATTTCCTAATGATGCATAGGTGTTAAGATCCAATTTCTAAGTGTGGTAAGATGTGAATTAAGATCTAGAAATTCTCTGGCACAAAATTGAGTTGGAAGTTTCCTTACCGATTGAGTTTCGCTACAAGATTTTACTTGAGTCAACTTTAAACGATCATATATCTCTTAGAATATGCAGAGTTATGTGTCTCATTAGCTATCAAATTAAAGGGTTTCGAGTCTTCTTTCCAACTCTACCAAGTTTGCATCAACCTGAGTGCAGAGTAAAAAGTTACGATCGTTTTACTACAAATACTCCAATCTGAGAATTCTGTTCCCAATTTCCACGAATTGAAAACTACCGTCCGTGAAACCATTTAAGAGTCGTGGTTCTAGCTCATGGAATTGAATCAGAGGCTTAAAGTTCTCGCATGAATTCCAAAAAACCAATCCATGAGTTGTGTATCATTCTACTGTCCCGTTTATATCACCCGTATATCATATATATCAGTTGTATATCAAAGTTTTTAGATTTAATAAAAACGCTATTTTGAGTTTCCCACCCCTCAATTTTCACTTTTTGGTCGACCCCAACAGCCCCCAAGAGCTCTCTTAAACCCTACTAAGTCATGGTAAGTATTCTCCATGATCTTACAACATAAATCCTAGAATTTCTACAAGATTCTAACATCAAATCTTCTTCGTATCTCTAGTGAATATCAAAAATTCAATTCTAGGATTCAAGACTTGATTTTTGAGAAAATCCATTAAGAATTATTCCTTCCAAATCAAGATAAGAATACTCTCACAATTTTCTAGTAATTTTGACTTCTAGTTATGTATCCTAAGCAAGAATCTACCATAAAAAACATAGGGTTTTCAAGAAATGAATCCAAGAATTTCAAGAAAGGACTCTTCATCAGGTTAAGGTTCTTCTTCAAGATTTTTGTGGAGCGTTTAAGGTACGTAAGAGTATCATAGTAAGGAACTAAATTCTTCCCCACGCCCGACATCTACAATTTCAATTAGAAAGATCAAAGTTAAGTTTTTTACCCCAAAGGTCATGATTTTTGTGTATTGGTGACAACCTGTATACATAAGTATAATTATCTCTTTTTCGTGAATGTGTGTATATGCAAGTGAGAGCACCAACCCACTGCTGTAAATTGTGAGGAAGAAATTCCACAGTTTCTTGAGCTAAAGATAATTTTATGGGTTGAGCTCAAGATAATTTGAATTGAATCAATCTCATACCATTCAAATCTTCACCCATTTTAGAAAAATCTTCAATTGAACCCATAGGCGTATTTAGGATTTCGAAATGATGGGTGCACTATTATGAAAAAGTGGATCTAATCGGTATATGACATTTACGTTCTTATCATTGAAAAAAGTTAAAATTTTAAAATAATAGATCTAAAATTGAAATGTTTAGTTAATTAAAATGCCAAAAGTGCTATCAATGCCCACTTAGAGAGGTGTTATCCAGTTTTAGAAAGAAAAAAGAAGAAGATAGATATAATATTCAAATTTCTAACCTCACTAAGAGGTGCACCCAATCATCTTCACATTATATGATACTTCGTGTGTGGGGTCACACATCTATATTTAACAAAAAATTAATAACACTACTATATATGATTTCAGGAGGGGATCATGGGTTTACGTGAACTCAGTGACCCTCTCCTGCATACGCCTTTGATTGAACCCAAAATAATCTTCAATTTTAACTCATTTTAAATTATAAAAATTAAATATAATATGTTAAAATTATTAAGAATAAGTCGATCATGACCAATTTAACAAAACTTTATAAGAACACAAGATGGCCTGGGCCATGTAGGTCTCTAACATGCGCCCTTCACGTTATTAGCACGACGCTCTAACCAATTGAGGTAATGAGCCTCAATGTTGATTTGCAGCTAACTATTAAGGGAAAATTACGCGGATAAACAAACATGTAGTAGTTAATTAGCTAACACACAAATATAATTAGCTTATCTCCACTCTCTACCCTCTCTCGCTCGCATCTGTCCTCCCTCTTTCAGTCTCACTCGCCTCTCTCCTCCTTCTCCCAATCCCGTTCGCCTCTCTCCTCCCTCTAACATGTAGCTACGAATCGTAATTAGCAAACTATAACTATGAAACATAATTAACTTATTATTGAGGGACAATATACGAAAATTTCCTGACCATTAATGACAATTTCCCCCCTAGATAGAGCAGTTTTCTTTTCATGTATAAGGAATAAAAAAATAATTCTAAACCACAAAGTAAAGGACTGGTGTAAAAAGAAAAGTGAAAGTACATTGACAAGTAAAATTAAAAAACATATACAATTGGGCAAACAAAATACATGTTTTTTTTTCATGAAAACGGAAGGTTTTCTTGAACCCAATCTTTAATCCTTTCTTGTTGTAAACTGGTTTACTATTGTCGATTCCTTTCCACCGCCAACAATTCCTCTATTGTAATTTGTAGTAGTAGTCGTCTCGAATAACTGAGATGACTTCTTGTTGCCATACAAGTCTACAAATCGAAAAGAAAATAAAACAGAAGAAGAAGAAGAGAGATTATATATTGTACAAAGAAAATTAACGAGAAACCGTATAAACAAGAAACGCTCAACAATTCACACGTTGTAAATATTAGGACTAAGGGTGTGTTTGGTATGAAGACAAATGTTTTTTAATTTTCTCATGTTTGGTTGGATAAAATGTTTTCCAAATTAACTCATTTTCCTCAAATTTAAGGAAAATGATTTCCCTTCAAAACTTTCCTCCAACTTTAAATTACAATTTTTTTTGTTGAAAAAATAAATTTAAAGCTTATTTTTAAAAAACATTTTTCAACTTCAATTAATTTTTTTACCCACCCTCACCCCGATCCCCTCCCGCCAGCCCCTACCCCCCCAATTTTTTTTATTTTTTTAATATTTGTACGTTTTTTAAAAAATATTTTCAATTTCAAATTTTTTTCACCACACCCCTACACTCGACCCACCCCCCCAAATAATAATAAATTTAAAATTTATTTTATAAAAAATACTTTCAATTTCATTTTTTTGTTTTTCACCCACCTTACCCCTCACCCCTCCCCCCAAAAAATAAATAAATTAAAGTTTGTTTTTAAAAAAATATTTTCAATTTCAATTTTTTATTTTTTCACCCACCCCACCTCTACCCGCGACCCCCCCTCCCCCATCATCCCCCCACCCCTAAAAAAATGAAGTTTTTTTTAAAAATATATTTTTAATTTTAAATATTTATTTTTTTACCCCATCTCACCCCTACCCCCTACCCCCCTCCAGCCCCACCCCCCAAAAAAAATTAAGTTTATTTTTAAAAAATATTTTCAATTTCAATTCAAAAATTATTTTCTACTCTCTAGTAAAAAAAGAGATATTTTGTCAAAAATAATTTTCATTCATAAATCAAACATTAAAAATCGTTTTCGGAAAATATTTTCTACTCACCAACCAAACATGAGAAAATAAGTCAAAAATATATTTGTTTTCCAGGAAAACATTTTTTAGGAAAACATTTTCCTTCATACCAAACACACCCTAAGTCTAATTCTATATATGTACCTTTTGTACTAATAATGATTAATGAATGTATCTATTATCACCTTAATTTATTGCTTAAACATCATAAATTAATGTGATTTTTATTCACACACTACATGTCTTTTCAAGAATTCTTTTTCTCTTTGGTCCTCTTTAGAGATTACTAGTTTCTAGATAAGTGCGTTGTACGTGTGTTCCATGAGAATTTTTATAGATTTGGCGGAATAATTAAAATTTTAAGAAAACATGCATGTAGTGAGTAATAAAATGCAATATATAATTACAAACATATCTTTAAAATATGGCAAAGAGTACCAAAAAGGAGCGTATTTTAATGATTAAAATCAAGTTCTTTTAAGCAACCAACTGTAAGTTTTGAATTTTGGTTAGTAGTTAGTAAACTTTCAATAAAGCCACAAATGACTAATCAATCAGAAATTCATAAAAAATTAAATTTAAAAAGTCTAATAGATTAAAAATACAAAAAAAATACAATGTACTCATCTTTCTTAAGACTTTAATCATAAAATATAGATGTAAACAGGAATACATAAATAGTACATAATTTTCCGACTTCTTGTCGACTCCTTTTATAATAGCCAATAAAAATTCAAGATCCTTCTTTGTCTAGTCAAACTAAAGAATTAATCAATAGAACAAAAATGATATAAATGTTTCACTACTTTAACTATAGAATGAAAAGGATACCTAAGGATTTCATGAAACAAAGAAGATGATTTATATAAATAAAATTGGAGGAACACCAAAAGTTATCTTAAAATTTTAAATTAAATATGTAGAGATTGTGAATATGAAAAGTCTGAGAGTTATAGGTATATATTAATAGTAACAACTGAATAGGTAATTAAATATGAGATATGAGATATGAAGGTGGATATTTAAAGCAAATAAAAGAGAAAAATAATAAATAAATGAAAGGGTATAAGTTTCATAAAATCAAAACTAAAAAAATTAACAAATATATAATATAAGACGTACAAAAATTTTAAAAAAAATATTCAGATGTGTTAATTAAGCTTAAAAAACATTTCATGAAGAAAATAAAAATATGTATGCAATAACCATCATAAATGTATATGTAATTACCATAGGGTATGCAATAATTGAGAAATATGCAGCCAAGAAATGTGGGGTTTTAGTTATTAAAATTTCGTGGGTTGTAGTTCTTAGAAAATGTTCTATTAATGAAGCAAAGAAATCAGGGCTTTAGGGTATTAGAAGCAAAGAAATATGTATTAAGATGAATGTATGTTACTTCATGAAAATATTAACGTCTTTCTAATTCACCATCCTTTACTATGATGTGGAAGTTATGAAAATGAAAAGGTGTGAATTATGAAGTTAATCTTTTAAATAAAGTAATTAGAAATAAAACATACTTTAAAGTAGATTATTAAAATGCCTACTATATATATATATATATATATATATAGATTATGTTAAGTAAATCGAAGGAGAAAATTAAAAATAAATACATTTTTTTTATAAAAAAAATGAAACTAATTTTTTTTTAAAGAATAAAAATGTCTAACAATTTCTTTATGAATATTTTCTTTTAATTTTTGACTTAACACCTTTTCACTTTTAGAATATAGTATAATATAATAATAATAATATTATTATATAATTACTATATAATATTTAAAATTGATTAGCTATTTTATAATATTTTTATTTAGTGTAGGGGTAAAATGATATTTCAATTTTTAACTTGTTTTGTTCCCATTTTTAGTAATATATGATATATGTTAATAAAGGAAAAATAAACTTAGTGAATATAACTTAGTGAATATTTGAATATTACCTCTCAAATGGATACATCCATCTTGTTTGAACTGGACCTTCGAAACGGGCCTCTTGTACAACGTGAATTAGAAGATGCTCTGTCACATCAAAGAAACCACATGGAAAGATATTCTAACTTAGTAGTAATAACATGAATATTTTCTTCCAACCTATTTAAACTACTCTCCAACAACTTTCCCGAACACAAATCTTTAAAGAAAAGACTTATCATTATGATTGATTTTCATATCCTTTCGGTAGATGGTTAAAAGCGATAGGATTTAAAGTTTCCATCGTTAATTAAGCAAAGCCAAACTATTTTTTCAATATTTGTTTCTTGATTTAAATCTAACAAAGATAAATCTAATTAGAAAACAAGTAAAATGTTCGATGACCTCACAAGCAAAGGAAACACGAGACATGAGAAACATGAAAACAAATTATATCAAGAAACAATCAATTGCAAATAATTATCCACCACACTAATTAATCATGGGTCAAGTACTTAATCTCAAATAGTGATTCTATATTTGCCCCTTGGACACTAACAAGACTACTTAATTGACTATCTCTAGTCAATTAAAAGCATTAAGAACACCTGGATATAGCTATACAAGTAATTCTTCATTTCTAACTCAAATGGCTAAAATATTCTTATTTTGAAAAATATTTTTATTAAAACAAGTTTTTAGAAAAATGATAATTTATGTTTAGCTAATTATTTGAAAAGTATTTTTAAGCACTTTGATAAGAAGATTGTGTCCAACAACCTCTCATGTGCTTATCCCCTGAAATGAAGAAAAATGGTGTGAGATTATTATATGATCGAATAGAGGATACATACAAAGTTCAATGTAAATTAAATTTTGTATTAAAAAATATAAATATGAGATCAATGGTTAATAATGACCCCATCCTGTTCTAAGTTTTATATAAAAAATTGAAAGCTATTAACCCTTTGAGGTTTTATTCATAATTTATGTCCTCTTACAAAGTACAAAGTTCCATAATTTCAAATATTAATAAAAAGTTACAATATAGTATGAAAAAGAATATTAGTTTGACCCATTAAACGTGACTAACCCCTTAAGAGGTAAGGGTTGGGCTAACTAGTATTTTCTCCCAAAATCAGATCTAAAGGTAACCCAGTCTGGCTTAGAATTGGGACATACAGTTAAGACTGACCATTTATCACATACTTAAATTATGAGATTAAAGCTAAAATTGTTAGTTTTTTTTTTATTAATCATCCAAAACTTACTAATTCAGATTTGCCTAAGCTTATTAGTTAATAGGAATGATTAAAGCGATCTCTCTCAAAAAGCTCTTCATATTAGGAGTTTGATTAAAAGAATTCCCGATAAGAACTGAGTTAACCCTTGCACTAATACCTACATGTAGCTCGAAGGGCACCAAGGATTATAGTTGAGTAGGAAAGGGTGCATAATCTTCCACCAAACAAGACATAAACAAGAAATATAGAGTAATGAAAAGTTCATTAAGACACTTACACCTACAATATCTCTAATGGTAGTTTGGTAAATCTGCTCATTTCAACTTTTTTATTTTTTAATCTTCACAAGTACACATTTTATGTTTCTTGACACTATATATTTTAGTATCAAAGGAAGATACTAGTCCCAAGCTGATAAAAGATCTTTAAGATTTTTCAATTTGGTTTCTAATCTTTTTCAGAAAAATATTTGAGATTTATATATTGGTATAAGTCAGCCAAAACACCTTTTAACGTGATATATATTTTTCAATTATGACTAATATGCATACAATTTTAAAGGCCTTACGTGATTAAGCATATTTAATTTCTATATTTTATACGTAATATTTTCTTGTTAATTTACAGAACACGACTTTATTGATACATCAACAAGTTTCAACCTAAAAAAAATATTAATGGATTTAATGACCATTTATCACATACTTAAATTATGAGACAATATTGTTGAATCATTAACAAGCTTAACATGTAAAGAGAGAATCAAATGAATTACCTCTTCCTTTTATTTTCTTTCCTTTTTAAGTAAAAATCGAAATTAACACACTCAATTACTAATTTGCCTTGATTTCAAATTCACTAAATCTAATTACCTCATACATGGTAAAATCATAGATGTGTACAAACCCCTTACTTGGAGAAACTTTAAGTGAGAAAGTTTGACTTCACATATAGGATTGTTTGGGGAAAAATTTAAAATGGAGGACTAGAATAGATAAGGGAAAAAATTCAGTTACAAAATCTTTCTGTGTTCACATTATTTGGCAAGCAAAATTAAATGACAATATTGTCCATTACATACATATAATTCGACCTCATTAACTCTAGGTTCTATCGATTTGAAAATCTGCCTTGGATCCATCGCCTCTCATCTTAAGGGTAAAACTGGAAGAAATGTTCCACATTTCCTCATCGAACATATCCCCATTTGTCCTTATGTTCTTCTAAACAAAATTTTATTTGACTACAAAAATTGTCTTTATTACTTCAATTGTTGTCTTGCCAACTAAGTACACTTCAAGGGAACAATACATTAGCAATAAAATCCTACTAGTAGTTTTATGTGTCTTCTTCAAATACCATTTTCACAAAATTGATACACTCTAGAGAGGAGAAAATTGGAAGAAAAAAAATGAATAGCTCTGATTCATCACCTTTTGAAACAAATGAGCAGGTACATACGTATATATGTGTAGCGTTACTAATTTTCAATTACTATTTTTTTTGTTTAATTCATTCAAAATTGATTGTTTATTTCTATGATTTTTGTGTGAGATCTAATTCTTACCATTTTGTTTATGCATTAATTTGTATTTCAAAAAGGAAATAGAAAATTATTTTTTCCTTTGATTGTTGATAAAATTTCATGAGGCTGACTATATGTTTGATAGCCTCTTAATTGATTTGTATAAAAGATAGCGAATTTTCAAGAAATTGAATTTCGATCTACTATGTGAAGCTGTGCTATGATTTAATTCTCATAAAAACTAATTAATGATAATATATTGGAAAATTTTCCTGACTAATTTTATGAGAGAATTACTTTTTACTGTTATTTAAGATTTATTTCAATAGCACAACTTTTAATCGGTCAAGAATTTCTACTAATTAGAGGGTATAATTGAGTGATGTAACAGTTAAATATTTCAATCATTAAATTTACTCTTGATTTTATATTTCAAAGTGTTTTCTTGATAACTCTTTCATGTTAGATATGTATACATGTATTTACAAAATAAAAAATTTCTTTGACTATTTTATACCACATGTCTAGTAGTTTTTTTATTAATAAAATAAAATTAAAAAATCTTAGTTAGGATACGTATATATAAGCAGGGGACTGGACCTTACTTACATATCCTAATAAGGTAACAAATCTTCACTAATTATTAGCAAACATGAATAAAATAAGAGTTAGAGAGCACTAGGTATACTATGATTACACATTTGTTTATTGCACTTTGTGATGATATGCTTAAGTAGTTCAAAATTATAATGACAAAAAGAAAATTGAGTCATCAACCCCAAATTTTCTTTTACGAATATATCGTAACAATTCCTGAAATGTTATTCACTAATGATGTCATCCCAATAATTTTGGCAAGAAAAAGAAATGACAATTTTTAGGCAAGTATTAATGTGTAAAAGGATATAATGTCTCATTTTCTTGTCATGTTATTAGGGAGGCGGGAGTGGTCGTGTGCTTTAACGACTTGTTTGTATCGTGAAATTAAATGTGTAACGATTTTATAATTTTAACTATAATCTACTTTGACGTCATGTCCATATTTTTTTCTCTAATGGAATCTAGAATATGTAAAACTTTCAACGGTTTTGTATTCTAGTTGTTCATTCTACTTCTTTTCACGTTAGAAAGGGAGCATTTTCACGATATAGAATGAAATGACCATTTTACCCTAAATCATCCCATAAAACCCTATTTTCTATGTCTTTGTTGAGTTCTTTCTTTCAACTTGGTTCATAGACTTGATCCGAGCTTCTCTCTCTTAATTCAGGCTATGCATTTTGAGCCCCTAGTTATACTTCAACAACACTCCTAACCATGTCAAGCCAACTTCCTATTTGTTAGAAACCAACTTCCTAGTATGTTAGAGTCTTATCTTTTTGCTTCAAACCCTCTTTTCAACCTATAAATATATCATCTTCTTCTTGATAAATCAATATAAAAAGATGAAGTAAAATAAAATTTTGATTCACATGTAAACTCTAGACTCTATTACATGTATAGTGAGATGTAAGAGAAAATACTAGTTCTATGTCAGTTATGTGAGGGTAACTGACTCATAATTGATGAATTCGTAGGCTTGATTTCTATTGAATGCACGTCAATAGGACCCTTCAATAAACCTATTGAAATATACTTTGTAAGAGATCTATTGTGGTCAAGGGTACTCCTCTATCTTAATATTTTGAGTTTGGAAGAATTTACTTCGAATGAAGAAATTCAAAATATTAGTTCCTAATATTTCGATTGGTGAATTTATTAGCCCTATTTGTAAATTACCCCTATTCCTATTAGGGAGGTGAGGCAATGTATAAAAGACTTGATAAACCGTCCAAATTTTCTGATATTAAATTAAAGCTAATAAAAAGTTTACGTAAGTCTCATAGTCATTCCTTTATTTAATACTTCCATATGCTTGACTAAATAAAAAGAATCAAGCTCACACGTCGTAAAAAGTTTGTTTGAGTCTCATAATCATTCATTTATTCAGCCAATGTCACCTCTTTCAAGTTTTGTGAGGTGACTGACCCTAACTCTACACAACTTTCCTTCCTTCTATAGTTGGTGTGCATCATCAAGAGTGTGATCATATGGATGAAATTCCTTATTTCTTAATTAATATCTCATTTGAACCTTGTAAATGGAGAGAGCTTGTTAAGGAACATTTTCCCCTCAATGGAATCTATGTGATCCAAATGTAAATTAGTGTGTTCTGTATGTACTAGATGTCTCTCTAAAAAGAAGAATTAACTGTCACAAAAGCTCATAGTAGGTGATGCTGTGATGGAAAGATAAGGGATGAGGTTTAAACAAATTCCATGAGTACTAGGATCATTTGGTGTGCAAGATAAGATGAAATATTCCACGCTTAAGTTTGAGATTAGATTAATATGGATTTTGTTGACGATGTAGATCTAATTCCACACAGAATCCTGGATATCCCACCTTATCCTATCAAATTTGAAATTATTTTATCCCACCTCCCATATGGGATAAATTAGTTTAAGAATTATAATTAAAATTATATTCTCGAGATAATTTAATCTGCATATCAAACGACCTTTTAAGTCGCACAGACAACATATCAAGGAGAAAGTGGACCAAAAAATATATATGATTTGGTTCATGTTTTTTGTTCTTTAATAATTATTGACATGGATATTGTCATCAACTCATAATTTTATGAAAATGTTTCTCTTTTCTGTTACACAAAAAGTTTTTCATCATTCAATATTATCCTAAGAAAATCTTAATATACATTTCTGATTATACATAAAATGTAGGTAGATGTTCTTAGAACTTAGTCAACTAGAAAGAAGTGAAGTCTTAGTTTCTCCTAAAACTTAAACTCTAAACTAGCTAAGTCCTATCATTAACAAGAAGCAATGAAACTTAATCAATTGATTGGATTTGGTTCATTCCTAAACAAACCTTAGTAGATTTTTAAACATTTAAAGTTCATTAAGCTTCATCAAACAATTGTTGGATGAGACACTTAATAGATAATTAGCTTGATAAATATGTTATTTTGTTCATAATTCTTTTGATATATGTATATTTGATGATACTATTACTTCATGTAAGATTACTATATTTTGGAAAGTGAGAAAAACTTTTTGCAATTCAATCAGATCAATTGAAAATATCATAATCTATTTTATTATAATGATTATATTTGTAGGGAAAATTGGAACCTAGCAGGAATATGCCAACATGGCTAGGGCCACTTTTGAAGAAGACATTCTTTGGGGCATGTTTGGTGCATGATGAACTTCAAAAGAATGAACGGAGCAAGTATTGTATCAAATGTGATTCAGATTTATGCAGGTATTGCATCTCTACAAACAAACACAATGATCATGACCAACTAAAGATTTATCGACATGTTTACAAAGACGTTGTTCTTCTAGAGCAGATGGAGAAGTATATTGATTGTAAATTAATTCAGGTAAATTTAAATTGATATAGACAGTTACAACTAGAAATGAAAAGAGATTATATTGATTATGAATTGATGCTCTGGACATTAATTTATTTGAACATTTGAGTGAGAATTAAATATTAGTTAATGAGATGTTAATCATTTAATTTGTTCATACTATATTATTTTGGATGTTATTGTAAAAATATTATTTATTAATATAAAATTTGAGATTTTTTTTTAATTCAAAGTTATAAATATTTATAATAAAAAGTAGATAGTTTTTATATATATACATATATAAAATTTGTACTTTTTATTATAATCTTCTGTTTTAAGTAACAATAAATTCATAAAATCACTATTTTTTTGTTTGGGCCTTTGTCTTAAAGTAAGTCTGTTTGGACCCACTAGTTAAGTCATATTGTGGGTAAAAATTTGCAAGTCTACACGTTTGTTTGAAGTTGAGCTTGAACATGTATATATATAGTCTTACAACAAAGATTTATTGTTTTTTTTTTTTACATAATTAGCATCTATATGTTAGTGATGAGATATATATGATTTTCTAAGTGCAGCCATACAGATGCAACAAGAAATGGGTAATTGCTTTGAATCCTCTGCCACATTGTGGGTCTGGCTCTTTAATTGCTGGAGATCCTACTTGTCTCACTTGCAAAAGGAGATTGCATGACCCTGAACAGTTTCAATTCTGTTGCATTGCTTGCCAGGTACATATCTCTCCCTCCGTTTCAAATTAAGTGGTTGTTTGGCGATGCTTTTTATTTTATTTTATAATATTTTTTTGAAATTGAATTCTGGAAATTATGCTTGATCGAAAACAGTCTCTCTACTTTCACGAGGTAGTGATAAGGCTTGAGTACATTCTATCCTCTCCAGACCTCATTTGTTAGATTTCACTGGATATGTTGTAAATAGAATGTTGAAATTGAAAAAGCGTACTCCCTCTGTCACAATTTATGTGATATTGTTTGACTTGACATGGATTTTAAGAAAGAAAGAAAGAAAGACTTGAAATTTATGGTCCAAAATCTCTCATTAAAGGTAAAATGAGTATTTTAAAGCCAAATTATAAGTAAATATCGAATTGTATCATTATTTTTTAAACCAACAAAGGAAGTACTAAATGTTATGAATCAACCCCAGTACGATATGGAATTTGACGTCACGGAATCAATTATTGGGTCAAGAAGAAGTAATAAGCAAATAGCAACTAGTCTAAAAGGAAGAGAAGTTGGAAAGATAGGTTAGGCTTATTGTTGTGTGAAAGTCTAGTTCTCGTCATCTCCCTTCTGAACTGTCTGTATTTTCTCATCTCCCTTCTTCCGCCGATCAATGTCTAGTCTTACTTTCAATATTTCTATATGTTTCTTTGGGGGTTTTACTGTTTTAGTTGATACGTTTACTTTTGGGAATTGTAATTGAACACCAAATATAGGGGAACCACCTTCTTTTTGAGACAGAATAAAAAAAAGTAACGAGACACTTAAATTGAGACAACTAGAGTATTATTATATATTTACAAGGTCAATAAACATAAATATTTTTGCGAATAACATATGTTATGATGGAATTTGTAGGTGGAAGCCAAATGGGGAAAGATTGCTGAGATGAAGCTGAAGCGCAAGAGGAAGGGAATTCCTCACAGAGCTCCTTTAAAATAAACATGCTTTATTTTAATTTGATCATTTTGAAGTACTTTGCTTGAAGAATTTTCAACTGTGTGATTTTATGTTGCTACTCGAAAAACGTATGTGCTTTCAACTATTTTTAGTTTTAATTACGACTTTTGGAACCTAATTTTCTTTCATGCATTGTCATTGTGGTTAAAAGTATATGTGGATGCATGATCTCTATTTTAAAGCGCCTCTTATTTTTAATTAAGGTAGTGTTCTTACTTGGGGTCAAGAAAAATCAAGTCTCCATCAAAGTTTTCAATCTAATCGCTTCATAGTGTACTAGTTCATCCTCATGCCCTACATCTCAATTTAGTCAATAGCAAGAAAAATCAAGTCTCCAGTCATTGCATATATAAATATCAATTAATCGTCTCATCAGTTGAAGATCATGAATGGCCAAGAGGAAAGATTTGAGTAATAAATAGTTGCTAGAATGCATTAATAAATGACAATCATTTTATGAAAACGCGCAATATAGAGTAGCCCATTAATGCAACTATGGGAAACATAGTACTTTATAATATTATGAGACAATTAGTTTAAGTAATGAGAATATGTTACAAAAACATGATCTCCTTGTTCTAATGAAAGTTATTCGAGCGAAAATAGTGAACAATTTTTTTTTATGAAACCCATCAAGAGCAAAAGTTTTCTCATTTCAAGAATTAGGTAACATTCATTTTCTAGTTATTTAGTTGCTCTAAAATTATGGACATTGAATAGCATTTAAATAACTATTTCGAGCCTTGTAATGGAAATTTTCAGTTGACATAAATTTTATATCAACCAACTTCAAAAGGTACCAACAAAATGTGATATGCAATCAGCGAGCATATGTATATCTTGTTCTACACTCAAGGAAGTAACATCAGCACATTACAACGAATAGTAAAACCAGAGAAAGCCCATCCTTCTTCATTGCAACCCGTGCAATCAGCAAGGAGTAGATTTGTTGTTCCAAACATTATCATTTATTTCCTGAAAGTTCAAAAGTACATACAATTAACAAAAAACTATTTACTTTATCAAGAACAAAAGTCCCCAATGTTCCACATGCAAGTTATCCCCACACATGATCTATGGTTAACATGTAGCAAAAATCTCTTTCATTAGAAATCGCAAGCCTTGTTTAAGCAAAAAGATGAGATCTATTTCCTTACCAGCGATATTTGCGACATGGATACTCTTAAGCAAAACTATCTCGCGCTTAAGATCAAAGTAGCTTAATTTGCTTCAAGAAATGTTCTATCCTTGCAAGGAACCATTGGTTATGTCAACATTATTGACAAAGTGAAAGACAATTCAATTAGCTATTACGTACCAACATGGAAATCACTAAATTTCGTGCGAACAAAAATAGGAAATTATCTATTAGCAACAAGGAACCAAAATTATAGATACTATGTTAGACCTCAACCATTGTTCCACAATAATTGTGGTTCCTCCTTTTCCCCTACTAAATTATATTTGAAGAATCGCACCGTATCAAACAATAACCCTATCATGGGCTATACCTAGGTGTTATTGGCACATTCACCTGCCATGATATCCATGTTCCTAGTGCTTATTTCTTACTATATCTAGAGGCACGACATGCCTCTTAAAATACTTCTCAAGGATATAAATAATGTTGAGTGCATTTAGTTTGACGATGAAGACACAAAGCACTTAAACTAAAATTACTATTCTTAGGAAGTTGTTTAATGAAGCAGATAAGGTTAATGTCCCTAATATGCAATGTCTTGTTGTTTTATATTTGAGAAAAGAAACATAATTTAGTAGTTGTTCAGAAAATGGTATAGAGAAATCTTATTAATTATTTAGAACAAGATTATCATCTTCATGCTTTTCCTCCCTTTGATGTTGTTGCATTCTTTGTACGTTTTGCAAAAGGGTCAAACAAGGCTTTCAACGTAGAGCTTTGCATCAACAAGGTAGTCATTCTTTGAGTCATTATTTGGATTGTAAATCATGAAAAATGATCTGTTCTTAACCAAAAATTCACCTTCACTTGACATGCAAAAGGGCGTACCAAATTAATGATACCCCGCGTACCTTATGATAAACATATTTGTCCAAGATTCTTTAACCTCATATACCTTCATAACCCACACATCTATCAGAGTCAAGGTAGATTGACGAATCATAGAAAGATCATTTCCTAACTTTTCGAGGTACGGCGGGAAATAATACATTTCTTCTCCACAACAAAGGTTTTCCATTTTTGTCACGACCCAAAAATGGACGTGATGACACTTGTCTATTCTCACCTAGACAAGTCAGCCTCAACTCAACGAAAAAGAAAGAAATGTAGAATTACAATAAAAACAAGAACAAGATAAAACGAAAACTTTATTCTTCTATTAAAACCCCCATAACCTGGTTGTCACGCGTGTATAAGCCACTAAATACATAAGTACGAAATTAAAAAATAAATACAAGTCTCAATCTTTATTTCTCAAATAGAACAAAGTGTAAGAAAATGAAAAAAAAGGTCCCGCCGAATTATAAGAATTTACCTCTTCAAATCCTTGACAAGCCTCAAAATCGAAGAAAGAGAGAGAAGTCACGCGGGTCCGGACTCGCAACCTGCACAAGTGTATAAGCATTGGGTGAGTAACAACAACAAGCAACCTACTAAACAAAGTAACTAACTAGAAACTGAATACCCCTTACGCTCTAACCGAACCTCCTCAAACTACAACTTGCACAAAAATCAACCCCACGTAGCAATTCTACAATACACAGCTCACAGGCCCAACAGTCTCAGTTCAATAATTAAGGGAATCAAATAAGTCAACCTAAAAGTCAAGTAATTCAGTCACATGCAACAAGTACATCAATCTCAATTATCAAACAAGTCATGCATATGCATTGAATACCTCAAGTCACAATAATCAATCTCTTGCCAAGACCATTTCACATTGGCTTTATAACTATTGTCGGAAATGAACTCGGCATATTAACACTCACTGGAAACTACCTCGGCCAAATCACACTAGATGACAATGACCTCACCATAATAATCATCATCTGGCTCATCATGGTGTTCAATAATAAATGCACACAAGAAATATCACACCACATAGAAGAGACAACGAATTACACAATTCAAGTCCACATTCATGCTTTCAAGCATATCGTCAATCAATCAATAAGGGTTACATTAAGGCAATTCACATCATCATGTTCAACACATAGCCTTTTTCGTTTCAACCCTCTTATTTATTTATTTAGATGTATTAAGTGGACAATTTAAACCCTTCACCCCATCCCCATTACTCCCAACACACAGTGTACGAAGGAAACGTACCAATTCAACTAGAATACAAGATTTAGGAAACCACTCGCCTTAAAACGATCAACAATCACTTCAAGAGTTGAGTCTTCCTCTTCCGAACCACTTCTAAAGTCACACAATCTAAAATAATCAACTATTCACAATCATCTACCATAAATCACAATACCCACACTAATTCTCTTGAAAAGTGGGTCAATCAACACAAATCCCAATTTGAAAAAGAAGGTTTGAATCTGGAAAATAATACTTGAAAACATTACTCAAGGGTTTAGGAACTCATTAGAGAAAACCGTTTCGAAAAATGGATAAAAATCACTTCAAAATCACCATTGTAGTTAAGAACTTGAGTTCATGAAAAACATCCACAATCACCAATCAAAATCTCATATTTTGGTGTTAAAACTCTTAATTAATTAATCAATAAAAAATGAAGGTTTAGGTTCAAGAAGGCTTACCCAAATGATCTAGCACTGAAAATCTCTACAAAAATACCCACCAAGGTCTCCCCAAGCTCAAAAATCGTGAAATGGGGCTTAAACTCCGAAATTGCAGGCCAAAACCCTCTATGATGTCACAAAAGCGACTAGGGGTTCGCTAAAGCAAACCCTACTAAAACGTGGGCATCGCAAAAGCGATATCCCCTTCTCAAAAGTGAAGGTCGCTTAAGCGATAGGTCCTTCGCTTAAGCAAAGGCTGCTCAAGTAAAGGTCAACATGGGTTGAGCCTTCGCAAAAGCGAGCCAACTTCCACAAAAGTGGAGGTGCACCAGAACTCAGACATCAGAAAATCACCCAACTCTTAAAACATCAAATCGACCCTCGAGATTCATTCAGAACCCCGTAAACACAAATTACATATGCAAATCGATTATACTCAATATGCCGGACTGAATGAAACCGTCAAAACATGAATATGAGGTTTCCTTGACCCGACATATGTGAAAACCACAAGAAGCTAATTCATAGCCTAAAAAGGCTAAAAACAAGTTCGGTACCCCTCAAAAATCAACTAAGACCTCACCTAGGCCTAAAATCATCCCCCAAATCCAACAGAACTCTCAAAATTTCAATCTGAGCATCTGAACCCCAAATGTTGACCAAAGTCAATCCTAAGGTAAATTTTTATAAGTTCACAACTTAGGACCTTAAATCCTTAAAAATACTCGAAATCTGAAACCAACAACTCTCACAAATTAGATTTCACATTTTGGGACTGATGGAATCGACGGAAATCCATTCCGACACTCGAAACTCCAAAAGACCCCTAAAACCTCTTTCATAACAACTTAGACTTTAAAACTCACAAACTTACCAAATTCACAACTTTCAAATCAAAGCTCAACACCAACCTTTCAAACTCAATCATAACATACTCAGGGTTGATATTAGGAGGGGTAAAATGGTAAATTATACAGAAAAAACAAAAAATGACCAATCAGATCATTACAATTTTTTCCATCTGCCATCACATAAGTCAACAACAAGGATAACCCAATCATTATAATAACCAGAAAGCTTATTATTAATAGCCCAATGAAGCTTCCCATTCACAAGCATACCCAATTTAGAGATTTGAATCACATTTGTAAATCATACAAACGTTTCCAAGAATGATTATTCAAACTATATATTTTACCCACATTGTAGTGTGAATTTTCATCACCCACATTTTAGTAGATAACCATTACCTTATAATCATTGTGAAGTTCATCGTATTCAAAACCATACATGTAAAAGGAACCAGTTTCAGAACTAGATAATTGATTGAGCTACTTAATTGGCGAATTCTAGAGAAATATGTCTTTTTCCTCAATGGCAACACAAATTAACCCATTGACAGAACCCACCAACTTAATAGATTCATAGGATATTCTTGCAGGATAATCCAAGTCAATTGTCCTAGTAACATGATCATAAAATAAAAAACTAACGAAACAATCCATAAGATTGTTTTCATGTGAATCAAACCATAGCACACTACAAAAAAAGTCATTTAAAGGGGTTTAAAATTCCAAATTGCGGGGCTTACTAACCCCCGCTAATTGTTGTGGCGGAGGTTTTTGAGACTCACGCAATAGCGTCTGCCGCTATCGCTTTGCGGCGTTTTTTTGAAGACCGCCACAACCAATTTGTGGCAATTATTTGTTTCATTTTGTGGGGTTGTAAACCTCCGTTGTTTGTTTTAATAAATTTCATACCTGTATTTTGTGGGGTGATAAACCTCCGTTTATTATTTTGACAGACATGTATTTTGCTGGGTTGTAACCTTTGTAATTTTATGATTTTTTTTTATGATTAATTCAATTTTTATATAATTAGATTACAAGTAATATAAATATCAATCATCAGTAACTAAACTCGTACATTCATAATGCTAATAACTAAAGCACTAGAAAATTTTATGGCAAGCCTTATTATTAGCTGATCTATGGAGATGGATCTCGACAAATTCAGGGCTACAAATTAAACGAAGTCAGGATTTTAATACAAACTTGAATTTCAAAAGATGTTTCACTTGAAGCCTTAAGAGAATTTCAGTGATGAGCTCTACCAGCAAGAACACTGAATTCAAAGTTTGAATCTTAAACTGAAGAAGTAGAAAATGGAGCACGGCTAGTGTGTTTGCTCCACTATTGGTGTAGATGGGAGGCTTCAGATTCCATTTGTGTTGTAGAAATGTGAGAAGACAACAAAAAATTTGATATTTTTCTCAGTCTTACGAAAATAATTCCTTATTGTACCTTGAAAGATATTTTATATAAATCTTTTACCAAAAAATGGTCATTTTCTTTTTGGTAATTGATTTAAACTTAGCTTGTGCATTAAGTATCACTCGATCAATTCCCCCCCTCCCCCCCTTTAAATTCGCCTAAAATAAATGTGCATTTAAGTTGTTGCTTGAACTTCATGCTCAAAGGAATCTCTTAAAATTCACATTCCAAAAAAAATCATTCAAAAAATGTAGTGTTGGATTAGGAGAATTCACCATTAAACTTTAATTCACTATGAACTTTGCCCATTTAATTTAATTTAATTTATTCCAAGGGTTTTGTGTGATAGTGAATTTGGACAGGAAATTTAGTTTTTTATTTTTATAAAAAAAAGTGAAGTGAAAAACTTAAGTAAGCCAATAAAATAAAGCTTTATAAATTTGTCGGGTAAAATATATTTTTGTGTTATGCGTTCGAATTGAATTCTGTAATTGTTTAAATATTTAAATCACACATAAAAATATTTCCACTTGAATTACATTTGGAATCTTTGAGTATGAGAATAAAAAGATGAGAGATTGAGAACTTGTTGTGTACTAAGTCCACCAGAAGCCCATTTCTCACTTATAAGTTATAAAATAACACGAACAATATTATGATATGCAACGCGGTTAAATGCTTTCACAATATATTATCTATATCTATCGATATTATATTAAAAACACAAAGGGGAACGACCTTAGTGAATGTAGTTCGCTTTTTCACTCTTCAAATTTTATTTCACACTAAATCAAATAGTAATTTAATTATTATCCTAAATTTAGGATTTTTATTTTCCTAATATGTATAGGAATTTGAATTCAATTAATTTATGTGTCTTAAATCATTTGTTATTTGAACTTGCAACACCAAAAATTGAAAAAAGAAAAAAGTGACACTAGATCAATCAAAATATGGATTTTTTCGTGCAGCAAAAACTTCTGTTAGTTTTAGGTTTGGAAGTCTATTCTTATTTATATGATTACTAGTTTTAGTGTATGTGTGCTGCACATATCAATTCTCGTAAATTATTTGTCTCTAGGATTTCACTTGGTGAATAATGATATGAATCTGGATTATAAAATCATCAAAAAATAAAATTACAAGATCATTAAACAAATATGTTGACTTTGATGAAATTTCAAATTTCCAAACAAATATGCCTCAACACCGTGCAACACATACCCACAAGACATAAACCACAAAATAAGGCCACATGAAAGGTCTAATAGGGTTCTTAAAGCTCAAAATGATCTACGCATAACTACATGTAGGAAGGGAAAAATCAAGTGGAATGAAAATAACTGTTGCACACAATGTGTATTACCAAATGATAATGTCCAAATCCATTCCTCAAAGAGAAACTACACGGTCGTTTGCTCGTTGAATATAATTCTTCCAACTACTAATTGGGTCAAATCTCATGGAGAACAATGTAAAATCAATTAAGAAAATAAATAATTTTATCGCTAAATAAGCTAAGCCAAACCATTTTTTCAATACTTGTTTCTTAATTTAAAATCTAACAAAGATAAATCTGATAAAAAAACAAGTAAAATGTTCGATGGCCTCAAAAGCAAAGGAAACATGACATATGAAAAACAGGAAAACAAATTATATCAAGAAACAATCAATTACAAATAATTATCCACCACACTAATTAATCATGGGTCAAGTACTTAATCTCAAATAATGATTCTATATTAGCTCCTCGAACACTAACATGACTACTTAATTGACTATCTCTAGTCCAATTAAAAGCATTAAGAACACCTGGATATAGCTATACAAGTAATTCTTCATTTCTAGCTCAAATGGCTAAAATCTTTTTATTTTGAGAAATATTTTTATTAAAATAAGTTTTTAGAAAAATGATAATTTTTGTTTAAATAATTATTTGAAAAGAATTTTTAACCAATTTGATAAGCAGACTGTGTCCAGCATCCTCATGTGCTTAGCCCTTGAAAATGAAGAAAAATGGAGTGAGATTATTATATGATCGAATAGATGATACATATAGAGTTAAATGTAAATTTTGTATTAAAAACTACAAATATAAGATCGATGGTTGATAAAGACACCGTATTGAAAGAGGTAGAGAAGAATATAATGTAGTTTTTGGTGATACTTTAAAGTTTGAATTTTCTCTTCTTCTTTTTTTTTCAATTTTTTTTCATACAAGTAGTAAATCTTGCTCTAAATTTTATAAAAAAAATATGTTATCAAGAAATAAAATTGAAAGCTCATTAACCCTTTGAATTTTTATTCATAATTTATGTCCTATTACCAAGTACAAAGTTCAATAATTTCAAATATTAATACAAAGTTACAATATAGTATGCAAAAGAATATTTGACCCGTTAAACCCGACTAACCCCTTAAGAGGCAAGGGTTGAGCCAGCTAGCTAGTATTTTCTCTCAAAACCCCAACCCCTAAATCAGACCTAAGGTTAACCCAGTCTGGCCTAGAATCGGGACCGTTAAGGTTGACCTTTAATGAATCAATTTGGACCCAGCCAGCCCAATAGTTGGGTTAAGCTAAAATTGTTAACTTTTTTTTATTAATCATCCAAAGCCTACTAATTCAGATTTGTCTAATCTTATTAGGAATGATTAAAGCGATCTCTCTCAAAAAGCTCTTCGAGTTTGATTAAAAAAATTCTAAAAGAACTGAATTAACCCTTGGACTGATACCTACATGTAGCTCGAATGGCACCAAGGATTACAATTGAGTAGGAAAGGGTGCATAACCTTCCACCAAACGAGCCATAAACAAGAAATATAGAGTAATGAAAAGTTTATTAAGACGTGTACACCTACAATATCTCTAATGGTAGTTTGGTAAATCTGCTCATTTCAACTATTTTTTTTATATCTTCACAACACATTTATGTTTCTTGACACTTTATATATTTTAGTATCTATTGAAGACACAACAGTTAGTTAGAGATTATATGACACAACAATTAGTTAGAGATTAGATGACGTGGCAATATAGTTAGTTAGGGAATCAAGTTAGTTATAACTGATCCTTTTCTGTTAAGCTATGTGAAAGAGATGTATATATGTACATGTAATGCTCAGTTGAGCTTATTCAATTCAATACACATTTTTACTTTCTGTATTATTTATATTCTTCTTAGATTAAAGTATCAGAAACCTCCATTAGAGGTGTTAATATGGTATCAGAGCAGGTGACTGAATCGACAACAATGGCGACGGAGCTTGTTATTCCCTACACTCATCCTCTATACTTGCACCCATCTGATGCTCCAGGGTCTGTACTTTGTCCTGTTAAATTGACAGGGACAAAGAATTATGGATTATGGCGGAGATCGATGAGAATTGCTTTGCAAGCGAAATGAAAGTTAGGATTTGTGACAGGAACTTGCAAGAAGGCAAGCTTCGAGGCTAAGTATCATGATCAGTGGGATACCTGTAATACAATTGTTTTATCTTGGCCATGAACACTGTAGCTCCTAGTCTTTTGAGTGGTATTGTGTACGTGTTTGATGTTTGAGAGCATCTGCAGGAACGATTTGATAAGGTTAATCATGTAAGGATCTACCAATTACATAGGGAGATAACTATGATTGCACAAGGGACTGATATTGTTTTGGTCTATTTCACAAAATTGAAGGAGTTGTGGGCAGAGTATGATACAATGGTGGTCTTTACGAGTTGTGATGCCCAAAATTGAAGGATTATGTTGAGCATTTGCGACAACAACGACTGATTCAATTCCTTGGAGGACTGAATGAATCACATTCCCAAGCGAGGAGACAAATCCTTATGAATACTACTGAACCAACTCTTAATCAGGCATATGCGATGATAACAGAGGAGGAAAGTGAGAAATATGACATGGACCACAGTACTATGGGGATGAAAACTGCAACTGAAGGGAATGATTTCACAACTTTTTTGTCTGCTAAACAATCTCCAAAACCTAGATACAAGAATCCTAATGCATTTTGTGATCATCGTAAGTCGAAAGGTCATGTGAGGGGTGATTGTTATCAGCTTATAGGATATCCTCCATGGTTTAAAAGAAAAAAAAGGATGTAATGTGCAGTACAATACATGTGTTCCTTCTTAGAGTTCTCAATTGCTTAATTCTGAGTATGGTGTTCATAGTGCAAGGCATATGATTGCACCTTCTTATGGAAATTTACCTTTTCCTCAGAATCATAATGCAGGTGAGATCTGTAAGCAGGTTGGAGGAACTGGTCATATATCTAGTGACTTTTCTGGGTTTTTTCCTTCTGCACCTCAGGGATATGGTAGTTATAGTCAAGCTGATGTGGACAATTACTTTCTTAGATATGAAAATGCAGGTATTCATGGTCATGGAGGAGGAGGAATAAATATGGCTTTTACACGAGGAAGTCATCTTGTTCCACATGGATCTCAGTCTCCAGATGTTACATGTATCATTAATTGCTCTGTAGTACATAATTCACCTGGTTCTAGGTGGATAGTTAACACAGGGGCCACCAACCATACGATATCTACTCACAAATTGCTTTATGAGACTCAAAATCTTTCCATATCTGAGTCTGAGAAGGTTCATTTACCTAATGATAAAAAAAATACCTATTGCTCTTATTGGAAAGTCTAAGCTTGATCAACTGACCAAAGAAATTCAGTGATGTATGGTGTTTTATCCTGACCATTGTATGCTGCATGACATTCACACTGGGGAGGTGAAGGGGACTGATAATTTGGAGAATGGATTATACTACTGGTCACACAGTGTTGGTCCTGCTGCTGCCCCCTCAACTACTATAAGTATGATGGACACTGCACATTTGTGGCATAGAAGATTAGGACACATTCTTCACAGAATTCTTCAACAAATGCACTTAATTACCAATATGTTTCAGCTACTTCAAAACAACCTTTCTTGTAGTATTTGTCCTTTGGCAAAACAGACTAGATTACCTTTTTTCTCAAAGCACTAGTAGATGTAATAGTGTGTTTGACTTGATACATGGTGATGTTTGAGGTCCATATAGAACTCCCACTTATAATGGAAATAGATATTTTCTTACATTAGTAGATGATTGTAGTAGGATGGTCTGGATATTTCTCCTCAAATTGAAAAGTGATGTTTCCATTGTACTAAAGGATTTTCTCAATCTAATACACATACAGTTTGATAGTCATATCAAAGTATTCAGAAGTGATAATGATTCTGAATTCTTTAACTCTCTTTGTGGTGAAGATTAGAGACTTTTTGATTTCATGGAAATCAAAGAAACAAAATACAGTTTCAAGAAGCTCAGCTGAAGCAGAATACAGGAGCATGGCTAATGTTGTGCCAGAAATTGTTTGGTTCATAGGCTTGTACAAAAAATTAAAAGTGGAGTTGGAGTTGCCAGTCAGATTGTTTTGTGATATTAAGGCAGCATTGCAGATTTCTGCTAATCCTATATACCATGAAAGGACAAAACATATAGAAATTGACTACCATTTCATTCGAGAAAGGATACAAGAGGGTGTCATATTCAAACAAGTCATGTATCATCTAAAATGCAGTTAGCAGATGTATTAACCAAAGGGTTAGGAAGGACTCAACATGATTTTTTACTGTCCAAGCTTGATGTGTACAATCTATTTGCACCATACAACTTGAGGGGGAGTATTGAATACACAACAGTTAGTTAGATATTAGATGACGTGGCAGTATAGTTAGTTAGGGAATCAAGTTAGTTATAAATGATCATTTTCTGTTAAGTAGTTATAAATGATCATTTTCTGTTAAGCTATGTGAGCGAGATGTATATATGTACATGTAATGCTCAGTTGAGCTTATTCAATTCAATACACATTTTTACTTTCTGTATTATTGATCTTCTTCTTAGATTAGAGTATCAGAAACCTCCATTAGAGGTGTTAATAGTATCAAAGGAAGAGACTAGTCCCAAGTTGATAAAAAAAATGGATTTCTTATCCTTTTTGTCCTCTTAAACTTTAAGATTTTTCAATTTGGTTTCGAATCTTTTTCACAAAAATATTTGATATCTATATATTGGGATAAATCAGCCAAAACACCTTTTAACGTGATATATATTTTTCAATTATGACCAAAATATGCATAAAATTTTCAAATATCTTATGTGATTAACCATATTTTTATATTTTATACGTAATATTTTCTTGTTAGTTTACATTATGCGACTTTATTGACACATCAACAAGTTTCAACCTAAAAAAATATTAGTGGATTCGGTGACCAGTTATCACATACTTAGTTTATGAGATGCATCTCAAGACAATATTGTTGAATCATTAACAAGCTTGACATGTAAAGAGAGAATCAAATGAATTACCTCTTCCTTTTATTTTCTTTCCTTTTTAAGTAAAAATCAAAATTAACACACACAATTAATAATTTGCCTTGATTTCAAATTTACTCATACATGGTAAAATCATAGATGTGTACAAACCCCTTACTTGGAGAAACTTTAAGTGAGAAAGTTTGACTTCACACATATAGGATTGTTTGGGGAAAAAAACTTAAAATGGAGGACTAGAATAGACAAGGGAAAAAATTCATAGAGTTACAAAATCTTTGTGTGTTCACACTATTTGGCAAGCAAAATGAAATGACAATATTATCCATTACATACATATAATTCGATCTCAAAAACTCTATCAATTCAAAAATCTTCCTTGGATCCATCACTTCTCATCTTAAGGGTAAAATTGGAAGAAGTGTTCCACATTTCCTCATCGAACATATCTCCATTGTCTCTTGAAATATAATGGACAGTTAGAAAACTGGGGCCCATTTGTCTTTATGTTGTAAACAAAAAAAAAATTGACTAAAATAATTGTCTTTATTACTTCAATTGTTGTCTTGCCAATTAAGTACACTTCAAGGGAACAATACATTGGCAATAAAATCCTACTAATAGTTTTATGTAGCTTCTTCAAATACCATTTTCAGAAAATTGATACACTCTAGAGAGGAGAAAAATGGAAGAAAAAAAAATGAATAGCTCTAATTCATCACCTTTTGAAACAAATGAGCAGGTGCATACGTATATATGTGTAGCGTTACTAATTTTCAATTATTAATTTTTTGTTAGTTTTAATATTCTAGAGTTAGATATCTTATAATTGGATTTTATTTCATTGAAAATTGATTGTTTATTTCTATGTTTTTGTGTGAGATTTAATTCGTACCATTTTGTTTATGCATTTGTATTTCAAAGGAAATACAAAAATAAATTTTTCCTTTGATTGTTGATAAAATTTCATGTGTAGCGTTACTAATTTGATTGTTGATAAAAAAAATAAAAAATTCCTTTGTTTATTTCTATGGTTTTCTGTGAGACTATATGTTTGATAGCCTCTTAATTAATTTGTATAAAAGATAGCGAATTTTCAAGAAATTAAATTTGGATCTACTATGTGAAGTTGTGTTATGAGTATGACTGATTTTCATAAAAATTAATTAATAAAATAAATTCGAACTTAATTAATTACATCATCTTGTTTTAAACAATTGATCTCTGTGATATTTAGAAATGATAATAAATAGGAAGTTTTCCTGACTAATTTTATGAGAGAATTACTTTTTACTGTTATTTTGAATTTATTTCAATAGCACGACTTTTAATCAGTCAACAATTTCTACTAATTAGAGGGTATAATTGAGTGATGTAACATTTAAGTATTTCAATCATTAAATTTACTCTTGATTTTATATTTCAAAGTCTTTTCTTGATAACTCTTTCATACATGTCTTTACAAAATAAAAGATTTTTTTGACGATTTTATACCACATGTCTAGTGGTTTTTGACAAGTATTAAGCAAGAGAAACTAGACTTTATTTATCTATTCTAATAAGATAATAAACCTCCACTAATTATTAGCAAACATGAATAAAATAAAAGTTAAAGAGCACTAGGTATACTATGATTACACATTTGTTTATTGCACTTTATGATGATATGCTTAAGTAGAGCAAAATTGTAAAAGACAAGAAGAAAATTGAGTCATCAACCCCAAATTTTCTTTTACCAATATATCGTAACAATTCTTGAAATGATATTCACTAATTATATCATCCCATTAATTTTGGCAAGAAAAAGAAATAACAATTTTTAGGCAAGTATTAATGTGTAAAAGGATAGAATGTCTCATTTTCTTTTCATGTTATAAGGGAGGCGGGAGTCGTCGTGTGCTTTAACGACTTGTTTGTATCGTAAAATTAAACGTATAATGGTTTTGTACTTTTAACTATAATCTACTTTGATGTTATGTACATATTTTTTTCTCTAATGGAATCTAGAATATGTAGAACTTTCAACGATTATGTATTCTAGTTGTTCATTCTACTTCTTTTCACGTTAGAAAGGAAGCATTTTCACAACATAGAATTAAATGATCATTTTACCCTTAATCATCCCATAAAACCCTATTTTCGATGTCCTTGTTTAGTTCTTTCATTCAACTTGGTTCATAGACTTGATCCGAGCTTCTCTCTCTTAATTCAGGCTATGTACTTTGAGCCACTAGTTATACTTCAACAACACTCCTAACCATGTCAAGCCAACATCCTATTTGCTACAAAACCAACTTCCTAGTATGTTAGAGTCTGTTTTTGCTTCGACCCTCTTTTCAACCTATAAATATATCATCTTCTTGACAATCAATATAAAAAGATGAAGTAAAATAAAATTTGATTCACATATAAACTCTAGACTTTATTACATGTACTAAGTGGGACGTAAGAAAAAAATACTAGTTCTATGTCAGTTATATGAGGACACCTGACTTATAATTGATGAATTTGTAGGTTTGATTTCTATTGAAGGTATGTCAATAGGACCCTTCAATAAGCCTATTGAAATATACTTTGTAAGAGATTTATCGTGGTCAAGGGTACTCCTCTATCTTAATATTTTTAACGGAAAAGGGCCAAAACTATCCTCAAACTATTCAAAATAGAGCAAATATACCCTCCATTTTAATTTTGGCTCAAAAATACCCTTGCCGTTAACATAAGAGACCACAAATACCCTCTAATTTAACAGCCCCGTTAACCTCATGACGTGGCATCTGATGTGGAAAAAATAAGCCACATGGCTCAACATGTAAGCGTCCTACATGGAATAAAGATCCATATGACTGCCACCTAAGCTACCCATGCCCATTAACCCTTTACCCACCCCACTAAACGGGTCTTTTAACGGAAAAGGGCCAAAACTACCCTCAAACTATTCAAAATAGAGCAAATATACCCTCCGTTTTAATTTTGGCTCAAAAATACCCTTGCCGTTAACATAAGAGACCACAAATACCCTCCAACTTAATAGCCCCGTTAACCTCATGACGTGGCATCTGATGTGGAAAAAATAAGCCACATGGCTCAACATGTAAGCGTCCTACATGGAATAAAGATCCACATGATTGCCACCTAAGCTACCCATGCCCATTAACCCTTTACCCACTCCACTAAACGGGTCGGTCTATTTAGTGGGGTGGGTAAAGGGTTAATGGGCATGGGTAGCTTAGGTGGTAGTCATGTGGATCTTTATTCCATGTAGGACGCTTACATGTTGAGCCATGTGGCTTATTTTTTCCACATCAGATGCCACGTCATGAGGTTAACGGGGCTGTAAAGTTGGAGGGTATTTGTGGTCTCTTATCTTAATGGCAAGGGTATTTTTGAGCCAAAAATGAAATGAAAGGTATATTTGCTCTATTTCGAATAGTTTGAGGGTAGTTTTGACCCTTTTCCGTATTTTAATTGGAAGAATTTACTTCGAATGAAGAAATTCAAAATATTGTTTCCTAATATTTCGATTGGCGAATTTATTAGCCCTATTTGTAAATTACTCCTTATTCCTATTAGGGAGGTGTGGCAAAAATTTTTTGATGAGTCGTACAAATTCTCTGATATTAAATTAAAGCTGATAAAAGTTTACTTAAGTCTCATAGTTATTCCTTTATTGAATACTTTCATATGCTTGACTAAATAAAAAGAATCAAGCTCACATGTCATAAAAAATTTATTCGAGTCTCTTAGTCATTATTTATTCCACCAATGTCACATGTTTTAGGTTTTGTGAGGTGATTGACCCTAGCTCTACACAACTTTCCTCCCTTCTATTATTGGTGTGCATCATCCGCCGGGACTGAATGGAATCCGTTTGGAAGGATCTTATATTGAAAAGGAAGGGTATGATAAGATGAATGAAATTCCTTCATTCTTAACTAATATCTCATTTGTACCTTGTAAATGGAGAAAGCCCGTTAAGGAACATTTTCCCTTTAATGGAATTTATGTGATCCAAATCTAGATTAGTGTGTTCCGAATGTACCAGATGTCTCTAAAAAGAAAAACTGGGAGATTGAAAAGTGAGAAAAACTTTTTGCAATTCAATTGAAAGTATCACAATCTATTATTATAATGATTATACTTGTAGGGAAAATTGGAACCTAGCGGGAAGATGCCAACATGGCTAGGGCCATTGTTGAAGAAGACATTCTTTGGGACATGTTCGGTGCATGGTGAACTTCAAAAAAGTGAACTGAACAAGTACTGTATCAAATGTGATTCAGATTTATGCAGGTATTGCATCTCTACAAACAAACACAACGATCATGACCAGCTAAAGATTTATCGACATGTTTACAAAGACGTTGTTCCTCTCGAGCAAATGGAGAATTATGTTGACTGCAAATTAATTCAGGTATATAGGTAGTTACAACTAGAAATGAAAAGAGACTATAATGATTATGAATTGATGCTCTGGACATTAATTTATTTGAACATTTGAGTGAGAATTAAATATTAGTTGATGAGATGTTAGTCATTTGTTTATACGGTATTATTTTGAATGTTATTGTAAAAACATTATTTATTAATATAAAAATGAGATTTTTAATTCAAAGTTATAAAATACTTGTGATAAAAAGTAGATAGTGTTTTACTAGCTCTATCCTCGAGCCATCTCTTTTTGGACCCACTTATTAAGTCATATTGTGGGTAAAAATTTGCAAGTCTACCTATTTGTTTGAAGTTGAGGTTGAACAAAATGGCTAAAGACTAAAGTTTAATCTTTTTCTGTTAGAACTAATTAAGAAACATATGGTTGATTTTTTTTGTGTTTGTCTGAAGTTCATGCACATATCAATGAAGTTCAGCTATTTCTGTTTTAACTTCATGCAAAAATATCTGAACTTTAGTCATATATAACTTCAAACATTTTCATTTGAAGTTAAGCTTCACAAAGCCTAACAAAGATTTATTGTTTTTTTTTTTTACATAATTAGCATTTATATGTTAGTGATAGAGATATATATATATATAATTTGCTATGTGCAGCCATACAAATGCAACAAGAAATGGGTAATTGCTTTGAATCCTCTGCCACATTGTGGGTCTGGCTCTTTAATTGCTGGAGATCCTACTTGTCTCACTTGCAAAAGGAGATTGCATGACCCTGAACAGTTTCAATTCTGTTGCATTGCTTGCCAGGTACATATCACTCCCTCCGTTTCAAATTAAGTGGTTGTTTGGCGATGATTTTTATTTTATTTTTAATATTTTTTTGAAATTGAATTCTGGAAATTATGCTTAATCGAAAACAGTCTCTCTACTTCCACAAGGCAGTGATAAGATTTAAGTACATTCTACCCTCTCAAGACCTCATTTGTTAGATTTCACTGGATTTGTTGTTGTTGTAGTATAATCCTAGAAAATAGAATGTTGAAATTGAAAAAACGTACTCCCTCCGTCACAATTTATGTGATATTATTTGATGTGACATGGATTTTAAAAAAGAAAGAAAGACTTGAAATTTATGGTCCAAAACAAATCATAGATGTTTGTGTTGCTAAAAATCTCTCATTAAAGGTAAAATGAGTATTTTAAAGCTAAATTGTTAGTAAATATAGAATTGTGTCATAATTTTTTAAATTGACAAAAGACGAAAGTGTGTCATATAAATTGGAACAAAGAAAGTACTAAATGTTATGAATCAACACGAAAAATTTTACTATGGGAGAGGCCCAACCAACCAAAGTTGGAAGAGGCTCCACCCATTTTTTGACATGTGGATCGTGGGGCCCAAACTATTAGTTAAGGCTAAAAAATGAAACCAAAAGGAGAGAGAATGTAAAGTTTGAGTGGGAATTGCAAGATAATTGTGGGGTCCATGTCAACTTCAATTAAAATATTATATTGAAAGTGGAAAAATGCAAGGGAATAAAAAGTCATATTATTAGTTGATCAATATTTTTATTTTTTATTATATCCACATTTATTTAACGTGTTGAATTGAATATCTAT
>JAJOOO010012536.1:0-59336 GCA_029582685.1 Solanum piurae | reverse complement strand
TTTCATATGTATACAATATTGGTGTATTCATTTTTTGTTTAACAACAATGTATTCATTTTTCAAATTATCATGTTCATATGTTAATTGTCATACTTTACCTTGTTTGATATATTAATACATTAAGTTTTTATAAAAAATTGTATTCTTGATATACTAATACTTTAAGTTTTATAAATAGAGATGCCAATTTGAATTCAAAGTATTTATATGTTAACTGTACACAATTAATACATTTTCCTTATTAGTTCATTGTAATTAAAACTGTATTAGTGTATAAATAGAAAAATAAAAACATATAAAGAAATACAGCTAGAAAAAGATATAAATTGTAGTCATATTTTAAAAATAACATACTTATAGCTATTGAACTTTAATAACCCTATAAATATAGTCATTTTTGTAAGTTGCTCTTTAATTAAAGTCAAAATTAATTGATTTGGGCTACAATAGATGAGCCCAATTTGCTAAGCCCAAATTCATCTCATCCTAGAGGCCCATTTTTTGTGCCACGTGACATGCCAAGTCAAACAAGAAGCCAATAGGACCATGACATATGTCAAAGATGGCAAGCCCACTCTATAAAGCCCATATGTCATATCACTTAAATCTAATTGGCCGAAGGGAATCATGTTTCAATCACAACTCCTTTATTCTAAAACTATAAATAGGGGTCCTCATTATTCAGAAAAGAGACTGAAATATCTAAACAAAAAGCTAGAGAAAATTTGTGGTACAAACGCCATAAAATTCTCTATAAAGCTACAAGTTTAAGAATTTAAGCATTCAAGTTCAAGAATGATCAAGATCAAGACCATCGGATTCAAGAACAAGCTCGAAGCCCTTGAATTCAAGTAAAAGTCAAGATCAAGATAAAGTTCAAGTTCAAGTTCATCGGAGATTCAAGATCAAGCTTTAAAACCTTTGAATTTATATTAGAAAAGGCAAATTCAGAAGAATCATAGAGATTGTAACACTAGCACTTTGAAATAATAAAACGATTGTTGTATAATTTTTTCGTTCTTGATCATTATTTTTTTCTCGACAGAAATTTTATTGTCTACAATAAGCTCTGTTCTTTTCTCTGGTTTTATTTAAGCTTCTTTCTTCTTTAAACATGCTTGTATATACAGTTTTCAACATGTCTATTTCTTTTCAATTAATTCTAAAATAAGGATACTATGGTCATTTAAATTCATCCAATTGATAAAGTTGTTGCCCATTATCCTAGGTTGTATACGTGTGTTTTCAATGTGAAGATGAACAAGGTATTAATATATCAATCAAGGTAAAGTATGACAATTAGCATATGAACACTTATCAGAGCCATTTGTGCTCCATTGATGAACATATATTGATGTATCAAGATTGATTTTCAACCGTGATTTTGCGATTTGTGTATTCGTCTTTTGAAAAAAAATATTCTTTTCTTCAATTTTCTTCAATCTTCTTCGATTTCATGGATAATTCTGTTGATCCTGTTGATGATGGTGGATCCGTAGTCACTACCGCCATTGATCATCTCCATCATTTGTATCTGTATCCTTCTAATGCTCCTGGATCACTTAATATTGGCATTCTTCTCACTGGATCTGATAATTACACCTTGTGGAAGCGATGCAATTGGCTCTACTTGGTAAGAACAAAGTGGATTTTATTGATGGATCAGTAAATCGATCTCAATTCACAGGGGATCTAGCTCGGTTGTGGGATCGATGTAATGCCATCATTGTTTCATGGATTTTATGCAATGTAAGTAAAGATCTGCATAGTGGAGTTCGTTTTTGTTCTGATACTCACTTGATTTGGTCTGATCTCAAGGAGAGATTCAACAAAGTTAACAGTGCTCGAGTCTTCCAGTTGCATAAGGAGATTTTTACACTTGTTCAGGGTGTTTCCCCTGTTTCAGTCTACTACTCTAGGCTTAAAGACCTTTGGGATGAGTATGACTCTATAATGCCTCCCCCTTCGTGTACATGCTCTAGATCTAGGGATTTTTTTGTACATTTACAACATCAGAGAATGCTTCAGTTTCTCATGGGACTCAATGACAGTTATGGTCAGGCTAGGAGTCATATTATGTTATTGTCTCAGCTTCCTAGTATCAATAAAGCATATGCAATGATTAGCCAAGATGAGAGTCAAAAATTAGTTGCAGGATCAAGCAAATTCATGCCTGAATCCTTGACTCCTACTGCTTTTTTTACTTCTCGACCTCTAACACAGAGACATAAGAAACCTTATAATCATAATGCCTTTTATGATTTCTGTCATACGAAAGGGCATCTGAGAACTGACTGTCATAAGCTACTCAAATGTGATTTTTGTCACAAAACTGGCCATCTTAAAATCGATTGTTTTCGACTCATTGGATATCCACCTGATTACAAAGGGAAGAGAGACAATGTGGTAGCTGGTATGGCAGGAAATTCCACATATGATGCAGGTCATATGTTTTCACAGCAATCAGCTGCAGGACCAGCAGGTCTTGTGTTTTCACAGCAATCAGCAGCTTATCAACACACATGTCCACCACCATACTATCTTAATCAGTATTTTCCACATTCCACTCGTACTCCACATGTTCATCAGTCAACTCCTATGTTTACTCCTGGACAACATCAACAACTTCTCAAGATGTTGGATCAGACCACTTTCAGTGACACTTCTGGTGTAGCTCACATGGCAGGTAATTTTTCATCTTCGACTAATGACTCCATTACATGGATAGTAGACACTGGTGCCTCTAATCACATGATAGGTGATTCTAAGCATTTACATCCTCAAGGATTGATAGAAAATGCAGGTCATGTTCAGTTGCCAACTGGTGCTAATACTGATGTTTCACACCTTGGGAATTGTCACCTAGCAGGAGGTGATGTACTTCGAAAAGTCTTATGTGTGCCAACATTCAAGTTTAACCTCATGTCAGTTTCAAAAGTGACACAAGACTTGAATTGTTGTGTCACCTTCTTTCCCCGTTATTGTGTTTTTCAGGACCTCCTATCTGGGAAGGTGAAAGGGATTGGTAAGGAAGATGATGGTTTGTACACTTTGTGTTCACAAATAGGAGATAAGGTTGATGCAACACCACAACAAAGTTGTCTGGCAGTCATACAGGGCACTAATACTAATGTTGATACTTGGCATCAAAGACTATGTCATGTACCTATAAATGTAATCAAGAAAATTCCTAATTTTCATAGACTTGGTAGTACATTTGTTTTACATAAGTGTGAAGTTTGTCCTCTTGCTAGGCAGACTAGATTACTCTTCCCACATAGCATTAGTAAATCTTTTCGTATTTTTCAGTTGGTGCATTTGGATGTTTGGGGACCTTATAAACTTGAAACATATGATGGAATGAGAATTTTTTTTACTATTGTTGATGACTATTCTAGATGGACATGGACTTTTTTAATGAGACTTAAGTCTGATGTTATTGGCTTGTTGAAAAATTTCTTTGTTGAGGTAGAAACTCAGTTTGATACAAAGATTAAGAAGGTGAGGTCTGACAATGGATCTGAATTCTTCAATCACAATTGCAATGACCTATTAAAGCTACATGGGGTTGTGCATGAGAATACATGTCCATACACTCCTCAACAAAATGGGGTAGTGGAGAGACGACATAGACATATACTTAAGACTGCAAGAGCTATAAAATTTCAAGCTGGTTTTCCTGATAGATTTTGGGGCTTATGTATTCAAGTTGTTGTGTATGTTATCAACAGGATACCTTCTACTAGCTTAGGTAATAAGTCTCCTTTTGAGAAGCTATATGGCAAACAACCTTCTTTTCATCACATGAGGGTTATAGGTAGCTTATGCTTTGCTACCAATCTTACTAAACAAGATAAACGCAGTCCAAAAGCAGTAAGATCAGCACTGGTGAGATATGGTACAACTCAGAAGGGGTACAAGTTGTATGATCTGGAGAACAAGACGTTCTTTGTTAGTAGAGATGTGGTGTTCTTGGAGTCAGTGTTTCCTTTCAAAGAGAGCATCACTGATCAACAAAATAAGATGTCCACTCAAGACTTATTTGCATATGATGATTTGATAACAGCTGCAACACTTCATTTAGATAATGTTTCAGCTCAAAACATTGATCAATTATCACCTGGCTCATCAGTTTCATCTATGGAAAATCCTACATTGGTTTCAGTTGTTCCTGGCATTATATTTTCTCCTCCAATAAGAAGATCAACTAGAGGCGCCAGACCCCCAATATGGCACAAGGATTACATTATAAAATCTGGTACAAGCAATTGTTTATATTCCATAGCTTCAGTCCTCGATTATACAGGCTTGTCTACAGGGTATCAAAGCTTTATTGCAAGGTTCTCAGCTGAAACAGAACCTGTCACTTATGCAGAAGCAGCAAAGGATCCTAGATGGATAGAAGCAATGCAAAATGAGATTAAAGCACTGGAAGACAATAAAACTTGGAAGTTGGTTGAATTGGCTAAGGATAAGAAAGCTATAGGATGTAGATGGGTCTATAAAATTAAATATAAAGCAGATGGTGAAGTAGAGAGATTCAAAGCTAGGTTGGTAGCTAAAGGTTACAATCAAAAGGAAGGTTTTGACTACCAAAAGACCTTTTCTCCTGTAGTGAAATTGGCTACTGTTAGGTCTGTAGTCTCGATTGCAGCAGCAAATCATTGGCAAATTCACCAAATGGATGTCTATAATGCTTTCCTACAAGGAGACTTATATGAGGAAGTGTATATGAATCCTCCTGAGGGCTTTAGTGAAAACACAAGAAATAATCAGACATGTAGGTTGTTGAAGTCATTTTATGGATTAAAACAAGCTTCAAGGCAGTGGAACATTAAGCTTACCACTACCTTGACTGCTTCAGGGTTCCAACAAAGCACCAGAGACTATTCTTTATTCACCAAAGAAAGGATGATAAGCTCATGATAATACTTATCTATGTGGATGATTTACTGTTGACAGGAAATGACTCAAATATGATCCAAGAGACTAAGGAAATTTTGCAGCATGCTTTCAAGATCAAAGACCTGGGAGAACTCAGGTATTTCCTTGGGTTGGAGTTTGGTAGATATAATGATGGAATACTCATACACCAGAGAAAGTATGCACTAGAACTTATAGCAGACATGGGGTTGGCAGGTGCTAGACCAGTTTCAACCCCAATGGAACTGAATCAGAAGCTGACTTCAGTGGAATTCGATGTCAACATGCCCTCTTCACACAGTGATACACCATTAAAAGATCCTACTGGCTATCAAAGACTGATTGGAAGGTTGTTGTATCTCACTACCACCAGACCAGATATTTCTTTTGTTGTACAATGTCTAAGTCAATTTATGCACTCTCCCAAAACGTCACACATGGATGCATCACTTAGATTAGTAAGATACATAAAATCAGCACTTGGATTGGGTATTCTGATGTCATCCACAGGGAAGAATGATCTAAAGGTCTTCTATGGTGCAGATTGGTGTTCATGTATGAATAGTAGAAGGTCAATCACTGGGTATTTGATCCAGTATGGTGGTTCTCCTATTTCATGGAAGTCTAAGAAACAATTAACAGTATCCATGAGCTCAGCAGAGGCTGAGTACAGGGCCATGGCTTCGACTGTTGCAGAAATAGTTTGGCTTGTTGGATTGCTTCAGGAACTTAGGAACTTGGGGTCAGTGTTTCACTTCCAGTGTCTTTATACTCAGACAGTACCTCAGCACTTCAGATAGCTGTTAATCCAGTGATTAGTGTTTCATGAGCGAACAAAACACATCGACATTGATTGTCATTTCATTAGGGAGAAGATTCAAGATGGACTGATTTCCACAGCCCACATATCTTCATCAGATCAGCCTGCAGATGTGTTCACTAAGGCACTTGGAAAAGGTCCTCATGTTCATCTCATGTCCAAGCTAAGAATGAAGAATGTCTTCATAGCTCCTAGCCTGAAGGAGGGTGTAAAGGAGTTAAATAGATATATGCAAGGGCCTTGATAATAATTAGCTGGTACTTCACTATATTATGTAAACACACTGTTGATAATGTAGCTAGGAAGTTAGTTACGTAATTTGGTACAAGTTAGTTAGGCGTGCTCAGTTTTCAAGTTAGTTAGTTAGCTGTGTATATAAAGCCTGTAACCGTGAACTGATTACTCAATGAAGCATAATTCTCTCTTGTGTTCTTAGTTTAGATTCAGCTTCATGTGCATATTTTTCAGTTCTCTACAGAACTTAACATGGTATCAGATAATTTGAAAAATGAATACATTGTTTTTAAGCAAAAAATGAATATACCAATATAATATACATATGAATACATCGTTGTTAAATAAATGATGGATACATTGGACAACCTAGAAACAAGAAAAATGAAAAATAATAGAATGTGTAGGTATCAAAGTGTATAAATATTTGACTGTATAAAAAATTGATAAATCCAACAAACGTCAATTTCTTTTTGGTCAAATTTCCTGTAATACTTGAGGCTTGGTGTTAATTCAAGTATTTATTTATAAAAATATAATATTAATGTATTCAATTATACTTGTATTGCCTAATCAATCTTTTAAATTAGAAGACCACCATTAGTGAACTAGTGTTTAATCTATCTATCTGTACCATTTTAAAAGATTGATTTTCTATCCCTGTTAAAATATTTTATAATATACAAAATTGTTATAATTTACTATTTTTCTCAAATTGAATTTTAATTATAGTAAAATATTTAAAATTAAGGAGTTCTAAAATATGCAGTAATTTTTTTTAAAAAAAGGTTAAGAAGTATTAAAATATATGTTAAGATAAAAATAAATATTAGAAGATATTACGAGAATTAATAATTAAAGATTCCTAAAATATAATAAGACATAAATATGTTTTAAACAAAATGTTTCACAATAGATCAAAAGCAAAATAATACCAAGTTAGGGAAAATTAAGAATTTTGCTCTCAATGAGGCCTAAAATCTGGTATAACGAAGCCCACATGCTAATTTTTTATGTCTAATAGCTCAAATATACTATCTTTTTTAGGAATTTTGTGATGGCAATATAACGTGGATTAAGCATAAAATAGCCCACATTTTATTTTCGGGTAGCTAATAGCTCAAATACATTTTTTTTCTTCTAAATATTACTTCAGTAGACTTTTTCTTCTTAGTAATGAAGAAAATAACCTTTGTAGTACCCAATTTCTTTTAAAATCTTCAATTATAATATCAATATGATTTGAATTTCAATAACCTTATTATTAAATATTAATAATAGAAAAAAAGAAAAAAAGAATATCCCTAAGGAGGAGAGGACAATGAAATGCTCTCTTTGTTTAGTGAAAGGCTATCCAATCCTTTTCCAACTTTCAAGAAAGGATGCTTAGAGCTAGAGGACATTAGTATATAGTGAATATTCTGTATATATAGCGTTGTGGAGAGCAATTCATTTTTTATTATCAAACTTTATAAATAAATATCAAATATCGAGTATCGAATAATTAAAGAAAAAGTAAGAAGATAAATAATGAAACACGATAAGTGAGATTTGATAATTAAACAGATTTAACATTCTCTAGCAGATTAATGATGACTTAAAGTCAAAATTGAACGAAGGTCTTAAACTCATTTTTTTTAAATAATAATAAAATTATTATTATTATATTTTCTATACATATTACTCAATATTTTCCTATTAAATTTGGGGCCTAAAATAGATGTTTTTTTAAAATTTAAACCTATAGATCAATGAAAGACGACAAGGCCAAAAAGAAACTGGTTGATTGAATATGAGAAACACGTAAAAGGTCCGAGACATAAGGGCACGCGTCACGCTTCTTATTATGTTTATTCATCGACAACATTACACGTTAGTTTTGTTACACCCTCCTATGTTCATTATTTCAATGGTGCATTGCACCTATCTTTTATAATTTTTAATATGTGCTATATTTACATTAAAATTTGATTAAATAGAAAAAAATTATATTAGAAATAAAATATTTTTTAATAAAAATGATGTCGTATTCAGAAGGACTCGACCCCAAAATCTCTAACTCATAATATTTGTTTGGTATTAAATAGTTAACTCACTTGCCAAATCGTCCACAGATTTGTATTCAGGTACACCCTTAATTTAATAATTCTCCTTAAATCCCCTTTCTTTGCACATGCACTTTGCCCCCTGTGCTTTCTAAACAAGGACACTAATTCAAATTGGGTACAATAATTATCTTTTTTTGACCGACTTTGATAATCTCTAGAAAAAGTAATTGCTAAATAATTTTGCCAGAGGTAGTAAATCGACGGAAAAAAGAGTCAGTTATTATTCTATTTGGATTGAAATAGATTAAAATGTAAATTAAAATTTATTTACTATATTTGTTTAATTTTAACTAAATTTAAATTATTTTATTTATTTTTATAATTTTTAATACCTCATTTATATTTATAGTTATACGTAATATATGAAATAAAAAATATTTAGAAAATATTATAATTTATACACTTTTAGGGCCGGCGGCTAAACAAGGGGAGAAAGAAAATAAATTTTGTCAGTTTTCCCACATTGATTTAGTAAGCATGAAACAATTCTACTTCATTTAATAAACTGCCTAATAATACAGACTTGTAAATACGGCACACTTAAAAAAATTAATGTGAGGAGACAGTTGGTGGTTTTTTGAAGAATTTGCTGTCCCGATTTAATACGACTATGTTTTTCTTTCATTTTGTGTTCTTCCACTTTTTTTCCTATTTTCTTCAAGAAAATAAAACTTCCCTCATCCTGCTGGACTCATTTTTCTTCATAAATAATAAAATGGGGAAAATTATACTTTTAGTTTCTTAATTATTGATGAGTTTTATTTATTTTGACAGTTTGATTTTGAAAAATTATCTTTAAATATTGGTTTAAATTAAAATTTAATCTTCAAATATATTCAAGTTCACAAAAAATGGCTCAAACCAGTTTTTTGAGACTTCCATTTAGTATATTTCAAAAAAATAAATAAAAATCTAGTAAAATGTATATCCACAATTATAAAAATTTAAAATTTTAAGTTTCAACTTTATACATATATTTTCCATATAAAAGGATTTTAAAATGCATATTTAAATTAATTATTATAAGAACCGAAATTTGAAATTAGTACTAATAATTGTGGGACCAAAAACACTGATACTCTTTACAAAATAAGAAAAAGAGGGGTAAAACGCTACAAAAACAATTCTATTTGTTTTTTTAGTCTATCTAAAAAAAATCATATGAAAAACGTAATTGATTTCTCTGTCTTACTTTCTTATAAAAAAAATGTTAAGAAAATTTATCTGCTGTCTCCTTACTCATGGACAATATACCTATTTAACTCAATAAATTCTCAATTTCCAGTGTAATACCCATGACAAATCAAATAAAATACTTAAAATTTTAGAGCTGAGACAATGGAATTTTAGCAAAAAAATTGAGTGGTTCAAATTTATTCAATCCTTTGATGGATATGATATGATGATATATATATACTACTATATAGTGTTATGAAAACCATGGGTATATAGATTTTAAAAAAGGTGTTTAATTGAGGGGATAAGAGCAATATCACTATCAAGCCACCAATGCCGACGAATAAGAGACAAGACGCAACTTGAATTGGAGTTTCTATACAAAAAAAACAAACACGTATTCTATATATACTTGTGACTTGTGACCCTCCCTTTATTATCTTTATACTTAAAGGCCAACGAGCAAAACAAGAAATATATAATTCAATTTTATTGCTTTTTAGGCAACGCCTCATCAACTTCAATACTCATTCTTTTGCCTCTTCAATAAGATAAGATAATGTATCGTATTGTATTATATTACGTTATTTTTATATTATTATGTTGTTACATATCAAGATATAAAGAATATATTTATAAGAAAAGTTGAGTATTGAGGAGTAGTAGCGGAGCCAGAATTTTTAATAAGGGGGTTTAAAATCTAAAAAAATGGACACACGAAGTAGCCGAAAGGGGTTCGACATCTACTATATATACCTAAACACTTATTTTAACCATGTATAAATCATATAATTTTCCACCGAAGGAGGGTCGGATGACCCCCTCATAATAGGGTGGCTACACCACTGTCGAGGAGATGATAAGTAGAGATAAAACAAGAAGGAAAAACCTATAAGGGAATAAGGCAATATAAAATTATTCGTTACATAAAATGAAACTTTTCAATGTTATATAATAATAATTTTAACAATATTTAAAATTTAAGTAATAATCGAAATAAATAGTACTCCTTCCGTTTCTATTTAGTTTTCACAATTTTAGGTTTCATGCCTATTAAGAAACTAGATAAGCTTATATGTACTCTTATTTAATATTGTTTTGAAGTCAAGTTTTCAAAACGTACATTAATTTATTTTGATTAATCAAATTATTTAGTTTTCTTATATTAGTCAAATTTATATTTTTAAGGCGAATAACTTTCAAAGATAAAATAGAAAAAAAAAATTACTTGTACATTAATTTTATGAAATAACAAGTATTAATAAATGTCTATATTTTTAATGAGTGACATATAAAGAAGAATCGAATCGATTATATTTAAAGCATCTGATCAAGCAGTGAATAGTTGGGTAGATTTTTAGAATTTGGACACAGTAAATTACTCAGAATATATCATATAAGAAGTAAATTTTTGAATATATTAATTCTAATTATTTAGAGTACATTTTTGGGGTTACTATAAAAAACTAATCTCCGCAGAAATCGTAAACCCATCATACTTTTGCTATAGTACTATTGTCAGTGGCAAGTGGTAACCCCAATATCTTTCAAATTTCAAATTAGACCCTCATTCTTTATCTATTTCATATAATATATTGATTCACTCAAATGTCTGTTGATGAAATTACATATAAATCTAAAATAATATTTTAAAGATATATATTAAAATTTTAAATATCTTTAATAAAAAATTTAACTTCACGGTACTCACCTCCTTAATTTATATTATAAATTCTAATAAGTTCAAATATTCCATATTTTCTTCACATAATTCAGACACAGGACAGGGACCAAAAAAAAAGACTCAGTTTTTTTGTTGCTTCGGTTTATTGTATCTTATTTTTTTCAGTTTTTTCTTTCCTCAAATTGCATTAGGAGTACCTAACTTGTTGCTTTATCTCTGCCAATTCTTCCTCTTGTAGCAATGACATGGTAAGGCAACAATTAAAGAATCACACATTTTTTATTTTTTAAAAAAATAAAGGAGAAAGTATTGACGTAAATTATTAGTTTCGTTCTCGAATTATTAATAGTCTTGAAAACACTTTTTTACTTAACTAATCGAACTTAGATACAATCCTGATATACCCCGATCAACCACATGACATAGCAAATGATCTTAAAATTATTGAAGGAGCACAAACCTATTAATATAAAGTCGAGAAAAGTATTAAAAACACCCATAAATTCTGTGAGAACGAGATGTATTTAAATTTAGCTAATCAAATTAAGGGAGTATATTTAAGACTGTCAATAATTTAGGGATGAAACTAATAATTCATGCCTAATTCACACAAGTTTAAAGATATTTTCAATACTTTTCTAAAAAATAATTTAGTTTTTATCCTAATAAAAATAATGTATAATCACATTAATATTTTTTTTTGTTCTTTTTCAAATGGGAGGAATATTTTCTAAAAAAATAATTAATCTAAAAAGTCAAAGTAATCTCTTAAATTTGCAAATTACTAACACAAAGTACCACCTATGATACAGAAAGTACCAACAATTTGGTGTATTTGTGTAGACACCATCTTTATTTTTCTTTTATTTTTTTGCAACAAGAAAAGAAAAGTTTGGGCATGAATGTATTTCACAGAAATTAAATGGTTTGAGAGACTTTGAAAGGAGAGAAAGGGAGAGGGAGGCGCAGTTAAAAGGTAAAGAAGAAGGAGAGTATAACAAATACAAAAACCAAGAACCACAAGAAAGAAAAAAAGGGAAAAATTTCATTTCTCTTTATCTATATCTACTAATTTTTCCCTATAAATTAAAAAAATTATATACCTCCCCTTTCTTCTTTAGTTGAATTTAGAGATGATTACTGCTTCATCCCTTTTGTTTTCATGGGTAGATAATCTTCTCCTTCTTCTTTTTTTTTTGATATTATGAATCCTTTGTAGTTTTCTGATGATGATTGATGAGGATTTTCGTTTTTCTGTTTTGATGGTGTTTGGAAGTTTCTGGGTTTTGGTTATTAATGGAGGACTTGATAGACTAAAGATGATCGTGTTTGTTAACAGGGAATTTGAATGTTGAAGATAGTTTTTAAGTTGTTTTTAATGGGTTTTTAGAAGGGGAAAAAAGGGGGAGAGTTGTAATTGATCGCTAATTTTTAGCTCATTTGATTTGTAAGTTGATTATTGATCTTGCTGAAACAGATTATAAGATCAGTGTTTGTTTTAGATCGGATTAATTGAAACATTTTCATTGATAAATCTTTTTGGGGGTTTTACCTTGTTTTTTTTTAGATAAATCTTGTTGAGTGATCATAGCAATGTAAATGAAATGGATGATACATTTTCGATGTTTTTGTTATTTAGATGATTACTATGACTTGGAGATAGGACTGATGTTTTGACGTTTTGTTTTCAGGATTTGGTTTAATCTTGTGCAACGAATAATGGGTTGCCGGTCTGATGTTTTACGGTGGTGTGAAGCGAATGCGTATTGTGTTACCTTACTGGTCGGGTTGAATGTAGATGATGCTGGATTGTTTGATGAAACATTTCTGGGAATTCCGTTGATAGATAGGTAGTGGTTGTTTAGTGTGATGATAGATAATGTTGTAGATTCAATCTAGTTCTACTGCAGTTAGGTTTGTTCCGGTGGTAGGAGAATGAACTGCTGGGGATTTCATGGGGCGGAGTAATTAGATATTGAATTGGTGCAAGACAGGAGATAGAATTTAGGTAGTGTAGTAGATTAGATATTGACAAGAAGATTGTGGAGGTAACAAATTTACGTTAGACATGGGGTTGCCTCAAGTGCCCTCCAGCAATATTGCTGAGGAAGTGGCCACATCATTGAGCACATTTGTTCAAACTCCTGCTAGATTTTCTGGCATGAGTAGTTGTGATATGAGTGGAATGCACATAAGTTGCCTTAGCAATCGGACATCAGCGGATTTTTCATTCGTCTCGTCTAGGGATGTTTCCAGGGATGCTGATATGCTTAGTCTACATAAAGATGGTATGACAAGCATGCATAAATTGAGGATTGATTCTGCAGAAAATCATGGCTTCTTCACTCATAATGGTGGAAGGACTACCCAGAGTCCTGCATCAAGGATTGTTGGGTTCGAATCAAAAAGTGCAATAAAAAGCCATGCTAGTTTGTTTGAAGCAAATCCATTGGATAGCGTCAATTCATCTACTGTGGTTCGGGACATTGACAAAATGAATGAGACTACAAGTTCATTAGTTAGGAAACGCTTGTTGTCTCCTTTGAATGGTATGGTTCTTCCAGATAAATTTGCTGGTGAATCTCTGGATATTGGTGGTAGTACTGTTCGGAGTAATTCCAACTTCACTCGTGATAAATATGGTGCTTCCTCACAAGAACATAAAAAGGCTCATATAGGCAACACAGACAACTTTAGTAATGAAAATTGGTTCATGCCATCTTTCCCTAGGGGGAATTGTTTGCCAACTGAAAACTGTGGAGAAGTCTCCTCTTTTGTCACAGATGGTCCTTTGTTCAATGACGGGGGACCTGAATCTGAGATCCCTTTTACTCCTCCATCCCCTGGGTTAAACTTTTATGCACATATGATAAAAACACAGTTGAAAGATGGGATAATGGACATGCCTGGAGAATATACATTCTCGCCACCTCCGTCTCTTTCTCCTCTTGGACCAAAATCTCATATAAGGTTGGGACGCGCAGAAAGGTTTAGGCATTCCTGGGAGGACCACGATGATAACTATTTAACTTTGAAGGATGTGGAACAGTCACTTGATCGAAGGCTTTCAGGCATTTTATCTCCCCGGAAGGAAGAGGATCGCAAAACAGGAAGTGATCTTTTTCAAGATGTTGAAGTTTTTGAGATGAACTTTGAACGTTCCACACCTGAAAGTATAAGTGTCACGAGGCGGTCCAAGACACAAAATTCAGTTCCTACAAATCAATGTGCAAGATTTGGTAGAAGTCTTAGTGGACTGTCTGTCAAAAGGTCCTTAGTCGGTTCATTCGAGGAGTCACTATTATCTGGTCGTTTGACATCCAGTGTAGTCAGCCAGGTTGGTCTTAGTGCAATTATCTTGAAGATGCTGTTTATGTTCTTTCAGATGTCATCCAAATTATCCTTGGTCTTCATTTTGAGCATTAGTTTTCCTTGATCTCTTTGTTTAAGTATTTGTGCCATGATCTTGGAAATGGTTTGACATATTGCTCTTGTTGACAAATTATAATATGCTTATGCAGAGAATTGATGGTTTTCTTGCCGTCCTTAGTATCACTGGTGGAAATTTCTCACCACATCCTCAGAAACTTCCATTTGCTGTAACTAGCGTAGATGGTGATAACTTCTTGCTTTATTACTCATCAATAGATCTTGGAAGACCAGGTAGTGATGGTAAAGGCTCACAAATCAGGAACTCTAGCACTAATAATTTACAAACAAACAAGGGCCGCCTACGTATACCGATGAAAGGGCGCATACAACTGGTATTCTGCTCCTATCCTCTCAGCTTGCTTGTGCATCTGTGAACATGCTTATGTTGAAAATCCCTTATTCTTAAGGAGTCTAATTTTCATATAAAAGAGATAGCCCTGAAACATATCTTTGCTCTGAGGTAATAGGAACCCATCCTTGTAATTCAAAGGATTCCATCAATTCTGTTTGCTAATTTAATATTTGAAAAAAAAAATGTTTGATAAACTGGTTTCATTATGAGGAAGAGGAATAGATTTTGGACATATAAATGGGGAGATAAAATGTGGTGGCACCACTTTCTCCATAGAAGGGAAATTAAATCATTTTGAGGAGAACTCTTATTTTGGTTGTTCATATATCCTAAGCTAAGTAATTTTTCATGATCATCAAAAGTTTGTTGTAACCAAGTTTTTGGTTAAGAAATACCAACATCACTACATGTCCTGAAAATTGTATTCCAAATACTTAATAGTTACTCCCTTAGACCATTTTATATAAGGGTAGTTGACTGGAAACTGAATTTGAGATGTTAAATGACTTGTATATTATATTACACACTAAAAGAAAATATCAAGCCAATATTTGAAAACTTAGTTTGATAGAAGAAGCATCACATGTTCAACTTTATTTGTTAATAATGGTGATGTCCATGCTGGCTTGCGGGGGATTCAACTATTCCATAGGGTGCTTGTTGCCTCTTACTAGCACAGTTTTCAGGTAACTCTACCAACTCACCAATGCTTAGGCAGATAGCGAATGCCATTTGGTCTTTTCAGGATTTGAACCCTAGTCTCCAAAGTTTGCACCCGCTTCATTGACCACTAGAGCACACCTTTGGGTGCATTTGAACTTTCTCTTTATAATGTGTTCTTCATATGCTTAGTACTGGTGACATGGGAAACATTGTAGGTAAAACAAGTCAAGCTTGTGCATGATCACGGTGTTACATCATTAGTGCTTTTAAAATAGAAACTTCATATTTTTCCCCAGAGCTTTGGTCTAGTGGTACGAGCTTAGCGCACAGGCGTGTCTTAGGCGCACTTCATGGGTTTTTGAACCCTGTTGCAGACAAAAGTCTGGTATTTTAAGTGAAGAAGAGAGGAGGTCAGGCCCATTATCTACGGAGTTTTGAACTGTGAGCGACAGGCCCGCGAGAATTTCCCGGTTATAAAAAAAATAGAAAAAGGGAAACTCAGTGCACTAAGCTCCTGCTATACGTGGGGTCTGGGAAAGGGCCGTACACAATTGTCTACTACAAAAGAATAGGAACTTCATTCTTTGTTCTCCTACAACAAATCTCCTTTTATCTCCAGGATGTGCTAATTCTCACTATTTCCTCTATATTGATGTTGGTGACACAAATTGTCAACCTCATGATATCAGCGCATGAAGCCTTCTGCAGCAAAACATGCTTGAGGGATTTCTCCTAAACATCATTGTATAGGACAAAACAAACTTTAGGGTTGATTGATTGACACCATACTGTAAAATGAAGAAACTTAGAAATTGGATGATTTCTGAATCTATCATTGGTCCAATCTTCTCAGCCTGTAATTCTCGTGGGGAGTATGAAGTGATTGATTTAATATAAGTGTTTCCGTTACGTTTATCACCTTGGTCTTAAGTACTCTCATCTTTCTGGTTTTTCCTTGGCTTAAAGCAGGGAGTTGTATGACTATGATTAGTCAACCACCATTTTGTTTTACTTTTCCCAGAGATCCTAAAACAATAAGGATAACTTATTTGTTTCAGAGGATACCAAATAGCTTGGAGATTGATCATGAAATAGAAAGTTTGAGTCCTCATCCAGTAGTTCTCTTTGGTCATTTTACGGAGAAAATGAATATGAACGCAGCTCTAGAATTAACTATAGGCTATAACTCTGAGATGTGATACTCAAATGTAGAAATTTTCCTTTTGCGAGCAAGCAGGTCTGAACACCACCATTATATGAAAATAATATATGTAGAAATCTTCCTTCTTTCTGAATGCTACAGCTCTTTGTGACTCCTAGTTGTACGAGATATACATTTTTTGGTAATTTGCTGATGATTTTAACATAAATGTGCCTTTGTTTTTCCTTTATGTAAGTACAAACTTTTGATTGCTATTGGCGCAGGTTCTAAGCAATCCAGAGAGGACACCTATCCACACATTCTTATGTAGCTATGATTTGAGTGACATGCCAGCTGGTACTAAGGTAGGTTCAAGCTGTATTACCACTTTGAGGTGGGGAAACTATGCAACTTTGGTATAATTGTGAGAGCTTCTATTTTTTATCATAATGATGTACGAGCTTTTCTTTATCGGAGAATATCTAGACGATCATCACTTTATTCATCTAATTTTGATATTGGAATATGGTTCAAGCAGCAGTAAATACTTGAAGCATCTGTGTATGCTAAGATAAGTAATCAGTTCACGAGCTTTAATAGAGCAGAATCAGTGGGCATTGTACTGATTTTGTGCATGTTTGATGATGAATAAATGGGGAACTATGCGAGCAGTACTATTGGGCATTGCACTGATTTTGTGCATGTTTGATTATGGACAAAATGGGAAACTGATGGGTCTTTATAGTAGATAGGAGATAGTTGTGTCAGACTCTTCTTTCATACCTTTCATCTGTGGGACTGACAGATAATCTATATTCTGATATTTGCCTGATTCCATGATAGCTTTAATGATGAGTGTCAATAAAAAAGTACTGCAATCTCATGTTATATGCAGTGAAGAAGTACTATATCTTTAGCATCCAAAGGGGTAATTATTATGCAGTTATGCATTAGCCTTGAATATCTTTGTTTTAATCACTATTTGAGCCCAATTACATGAAACATTGTTCTTCAAGCAAACTAGTGCAAGATGGCTTCACTTGCCATGCAGTTGTTTGTCTGCAGTTGAATTGTAGCCTGTTGATTCCTTTGCTGGTCTTAATGATTAGGTTGGCTGAACAATCTTTGCAAGCGGTCCTGGTTTCGGTTCACTGGACTTGAATAGTTATTTTTTGAGATTGGTATTTGATGATCTGTGCATATACATGTGTAACGGGAAAATAGGTGCAACTATGTGCAGCTAAAATGCTTTCATCTATGATCTTAGTGATTACTTCGATTTTTATAGGATATACATGGGGAATTATTAAAGTCATACTAGCATTTATGTGAATCCACATTTGACAATGGTGATCTCACACTAGTTATGTGATTGCAGACATTTTTACGTCAAAAGATAAATTTGTTTATGGATAAAGCTGGAAACAAGAGTTTAGACAGACAGATGGATAGTGAACCACCGTCGGTTATTAGTGTTGAGGAATCTATGCTGCATGAAAGCCATTCTACCAAATCTCATGGTACTGGCAAGGCAGGCCATTGTGGAACCAAACCTGCAAATAGCACTTCAAAGGTGAATGAGAGTACTGCTAATTCTAGTGTTCTTCGTTACGCTCTACATCTCTGGTTCTTGTGTCCCTACCCAAAGAAGAGCACAAAATCAGGTATTCAGTGCAAAGATGATCAGGGGAGACGATTCTACTTGTATAATGATATGAGAGTAGTTTTCCCTCAACGACATTCAGATGCTGATGAAGGCAAGGTATGTCTAATATGGTATATGACTTATGCTGTGTTATGTATCCTACTGCTAACTAAAGCATCTGTATGTCTTTTAAAAAGATTCAGTGATGTTGGACTAATTGGTCTTTGAGGTGCACTCTGTTCACCCCGTTGCCTCAGTAAATTGAATGGATGTTATTGAAATTTGTTAAAATGAAGAGAACTATGTCGTGATTAGTAATTTAGATTTGTCCAACCATCCAACCTTTGCCTTCTTTCTCCGAAATGGAGAAGAAACCTGTGTTTTCTCCACTGGGATTAAGGGGAGCTAATCTTATGTCTTTCTGGAGTGATATGGTAAAGTTCATTAAAATGTGAACAAGGAACTTGTAGCATTTGCTCGACTTCGAGATTTCCCATAACTTAACATTCGTGTTCATCATTCTTAAGTGCATGCATATTCATCAATATCTACTCCTCCGTGCTGTTTGCCAACTTTGAAGGAGGTGCTTAGGTTATTGTCTTACTTTTTCGGTGGAAGAGTATATTGTCCTGTGGATGCACAAGTAGATACTGTAGATGGTTGCCTTCATTTGTGATATTATCGATGCTCAATTAGTTGAATGATACTGATTGGAATCCATATTTTTGAAACTGCAGTTACATGTAGAACATCATTTCCCCAGAGATCCCAAGTATTTTGACATCAGCGACTGAGATGGTGAACTTTATTCGATGTCTCACCGTCTTATTTCCGTTGTGCATAATGTAAATGTTATTCCTAGTTCACCTGTAAATTCTTCCAATAAATAGTTCTATCATTGACCTGTACAGAATTGTACATAAGCATTTTCTACCATCAATGGAAAAAAAAAATAACAGGGATAGAAAGAAATGTTTTTTTCTTTCTTTTCCCCTATTCTGAAATGTGACTCAGTTGTACTAACTACTAGAAACCATTTGTTCATACCCCAGTTCCTTTGAGACTGAATGGATTCAAAAGACGATAATATCGGGGTCGGGTTGAGGCTACATTGATCAATATTTCTATGATCAAACGTAATCGAGGCGTTTGGTATCTAGGAAGAAAGTTACTCTTGTATTTTTGTTTTGTTAGTTTACATTTTTAATTTTATATATAAAGTTGTTTTTACTTTCAAAGAAATGTGTTCTATAAATAATCTTTTCTCAACTTCATTCTAGTTTTAGAAGTCAAAAAGTTTTAACTTTGGCTCCACAATTTTCTTAATAAATGCATGAAAAGTCTCTCTAAAAATCCCATGTGACATTCAAATAAAAGCTAATATGTCACGTTTCGAACTGGACCATTTGAGCTAATGTCTTTTTTCTTACGTATTTAATTACATCTATTGACCACAATCAGTATAATTTGTAGACTCTACAAAACAACTTATTTTCCAATTTACTTGTTCGTAGGTATCGAAATCTTGTGAGGCTTAACGAGAAAAGCGTAATTTCAGTTAGAGTTTGTTGAGGTGGCTACTATATCCTATATCTTAACTCGTGTTGATATAAAGAGTAACATATTTTCTTGAGTTTTGAATATATATCTCGAAATCCCATAAACTTTTATAAAGAAGCAGTTGAGAAATGTTTCTAGCAATCAAATGTATTGCAAAGACATGCAAATCATCTTATATTCAAGAAATTACACGCTATTAACAACTCTTGAATCAATATAGGGGAATCCAGGTAGGAGAAAAATAGTCCTAACAAATACTCATCAGTACAAAATTGTTCCCATCATATTCATTGTGATGCTAGATTAGTTTTCATTACTTTAATATTTGTTACAAACATTGTCATTTTACAAAATATCAAGATGAAATTTAATTATTGATGGTTCATATATTCTCAGAAGTATGAAGTACGAATGTCAAACTTTGAATTTGAATCTCCATTTGGTATATATGTGTTTATTTTTGTAACGTAGATTATTCCATCTATTGACTTTTCTTTAGAGCTGTCAAAATGGGTTTGACCCGCTAGGCCGGTTCAATCCAACCCTTGAATTTGATGGAGTTGGGCTCAATTTTTTCAACCCATTTAGGAACGAGGCTTTTTAGCCCAGTCTCACTTGGCCCGCTGGCCTCGTATGCCCAACCCGCAAGCCTCAGAGGTCAGCCCGCGGGCTGTAAATTTTTAAAATATTTATTATATATATTTTAAGTAGTGTTTTACTTGTTAAGATTTTGTCAATAAATAATTTTAAAATACCAATATAAAATCAAGACTAATATTTTTTACATATCTTTTACATTTTAGGATCATTAGTCCACTAAATTTTCTTATTAGCCCAAGTCCATTACTCCATTATAATTAAGAATCTTTGACCTCTTTTACTTTTATTTTTATGCCTAATTTTTCACTTCTCCTTTATTGTCTTGTTTATGAAAATAGTGATCATGTAATGTGTTTTGCTCGGATGAAACTTATGATGTTGTATCTTGGCTATTATGTATTTGTTTTGTAAATATTCACTGAAGTATGTGTAATTCATCAACATTCGTATTCTTTCTAAGAGGAAAATGTTATCCATTTTTAGGTTGAAGGGCCAACCCGTCCCAACCCGTGGCCCGCTTAGGGTTGGGTTGGGCAGCTATTTTATAGGTCATTCAATTAAAAGGGTCAGGCCGTCCCAACCCATTTAACTCTTTAGCCCGTTAGAATTGGATTGAGCCAACCCATTTTGACAACTCTATTTTTCATGGTTTTAGCCGAAGATAATTGATTTATTTCATGCATAGAGGAAGGGAAAACCAAATATTCCTTCGATATGACCCTATTTCTTTTTTTTCTAAATTTTAGACTTAATATAATTTAGATTTTCATTTTTTTCCTTAATAAATATCATCCCAGTTCCAAAATAAATATTTCTTTTATAATTAAACAAACAAAAAGTTGTTTCAAAACAAGTGTTACTTTAGGAATCCAATACAAAAATTAGTATATATTTTTATTTATATACCTTTTACTTTCTTTTTTATCTGAATATCTATACCTTATATTTCATCTTCTTAATAGTGTTCAGTTTTAAGAGACATCTATTAAATAGAAGTAATTAGTGAACTACATGTTACAATTATTTCTTTCTTAATAGACATGATATTAACTAAGATGACCCTTATTTTGAACGGATGGAATAATTTTTGTTTAATATGAAGAAAAATATTTTCTTAAAAAAATACGTAACTTTAATTTTTTATTTATTTTCTTGTGTTTGATAAACAAATATTGTTTTAATTATTTTAATAGCATTTATAGGTTATTAATTTAGACAAACACTATAAAATAAAAATGAAATTGAAGCCGGGGTGGGGTGGCCAAGGAATAACATATGCGGGGTTGGAGGCATTTAGGATACACAAGACATTTAGCTTAAAATGTCATTTACTTATTTTCACTAGAAAAATTATCTTTTAAAAAAAATTAGAAATCTGTTATTTTCCTAGAATGGCCAATTAAACATATGAAAACCAAAGTGAAATATTGTCCTTCGTATCAAACACATGCTTATAAGTTATAATTAAGTCACACAATTATGTTATGATATATTTAAAATCATAAATTTAAATAATTATCCTTTTTTTTTTTAAAACCCCACAATCCTATCCCTTCGCCTCCATCTGTTATAATATTTGTCAAGATTATATACAAATACTTTTAGAATATATTTTTAAAAAAATTACTTATATACTTAACACAAGAAATTAAGTAAAAAATTTAATTAAAAAATATTTTCTTAATAAAATATTTTACTTCTTACCGAACACACGATTCTTAGTCAATTTCCTTTAGAAGAAAAAGAGAGTAAATTATACAAAAAAGAAGAGCCTTTAATATTAAGTAGCTGAAAACAGTAGAATTTAAGGCAGTATAATAATGTTTTCCTAATTGGCTGGCACCAAAAAGGGCAATCGGGGCCTAATAATTCAGCCAAACCTACAAAATAGGGAGTTTGTTTTTCTGCTCTTTCTACAATATCAAAATATTTAAGAGAGTGCAAAATGTCTCTTTCAAATTCAAAAAAAAATCTGATATTACGTTTTAATTTGTTTTTCTTATTTTTTTATTTTTTAAAAAAAGTCTATTTCTTTTTCGACCACATGATTTATTCAAAAGTCTTTTTTAAATTTTCTTAAACTTTATTTCAAGCAGTTGTATATATCTTTTATCTGTTTACTCGCTTCTGGATCAAGACATCATACATGCATCTTGGCAAATTCATGTAAGAACATTTGGTGCGGAGATGGAATTTTAATTAATATCTGATAGATGTCGTGTCGTTATTAAAGGATTTTTTGTCAAACATTTCCAAACGAGTCTATTTCTGATGGATTTTATTTTTGTTAAGAGTTCTTAATTTTCCCTACTACGTAATCGTCTAAAAAAACAGGCCACGTTTATCTTAGTATTACAACAAAATATGATCTATATATGTCATGTTAGGTAAATGGCAAAATCTGACTTTCCAATAAATTGGGAAAACAAGGTAACGCAGCTGATGGCCATGCAACGCTTTGGTAATTAGTACGTATAAATAATATTAAATACTACTCCCTCCGTCCACTTTTAATTATTATGTTGCGTTTTTCGAAAGTCGGTTTTACTAATTTTTAAAGTTAAATTAGATAAATACATTAATTCGATATTTTAAATAAAAAAATTGGATATTCAAAAACTATACGAAAAGTACTATAAATTCAATTTTTTTTGCATATCAATATGATGAAAAAATACTTCGTAAAATGTTAGTCAAAATTATTATTATTTGAATCTAAAAAAGAAAACTATGACAATTAAAAGTGGACGGAGGTAATAGTAGTTTGTCCTCTCAATTTATGCAGTACTCTACTAAATAACTTAAATGTGGAAACATAAAAAAAGTTGAAATGAAGTGCGATTTCATTTGGTAATGAATGAGTTGTATTAGTGACGATTGGAACATGTCAAAGGAACAGGTCCAACGAAGCTGACTGACGTGTCTACAACAAGTGTTGATGAAGAAGGAAGCTGATGATTGGAACATGTCAAAGGAACATGTCCAACGAAGCTGATGATTGGAACATGTCAAAGGAACATGTCCAACGAAGCTGACTGACGAGTTTACAGCTGTAGAATTAGAGTCTCACTAGGATTAGACTACTTATATTTATTAGGATTATATTACGACTAGGATTAGATTACGACTAGTATTATATTACGACTAGGATTAGATTATTTATAATTGTTTTATTATTATAGTAGTAATATGTATTGTAGTAGGACTCTAAGTATAGTTAACTTAGGACTCTACAATTCTCTCCTATATAAGGAGCTTGTAACTCAACATTATTTTCATCAATACAATCATTGATTTCTCTAATCCTAGACGTGAGATTTCTACAATTAAGTTAGTCTTCAAAGGAAAAAATAGAAATGTTTTCGTAGATTTGTTAAAATCTACATAACATCAAATAGAATTGAAATTAGAGAGATTAAAATATGATGAATGAAAAATCAGGTTGGGTTATGATAATTCAAATTTATTTTGAACTAAATTGGACTAAAATTCAAGTTGAATTATGATTCAATCATTTTGACCCGCTTAATCTAAATAATTTTGATATTTAGTAATGTATTTAATAAAAGAAAAGAGACTAAATTCACCGAAAGAAAATAAAAAACATAAGAGACCCTAAATCCAACTCAAAATTCGAGTCGTAGGTATTGATCCGATCTTGGCTTGGCACCAAAGATCAGACGTGATTCGTGACTTGAAATCCGATCCTTCATAATATATTTATACAAAAGCGAGTTGAAATTGAGAGTTAAACGAAACTATGTTAATAATTATTTTTGCCAATTATAAATTATCTAGAAACCAACTCATAATAATTTGAGTGAGTTGGACGGGTCCTATGCCTTTGGGCTCAATTTGATATCTCTAATATATATTGTCAAGTTTCTTTATAATGATATTATTTTATTAATTACTAAAACTTGCGTTACAATTATTTGTACATACACTAGCATTAGTACTTAGTTTTAATTATTTACTATTTTCTTCCTTTTCCGTCTTTGGTAGTGTATAATAATGTACTATATACTGGGGTTGGGAATTGTACGGTAGTATCGAGTTATTATATTAAATTATAATTTTTGATAATTGTGATTTGACATAATACATAAATGTGTTTTTAACTTGATTTTATTTCACATTTATGCCTTCAATTTTGGATTTGCACAAGTAAACACATGACTTCTACATTGCATATTACACATTAAACACCACGTAGGATGAAAATTACCATGTAGGATGCCTCATAGAATGTGTATGTTTATTTGTTTAACTTTACACAAGTTTAAGTGTCTACTTGTGCACATTCAAAGTTGAAGGACATATATGTGAAAATTTAATAGTATTGAACTAATAAAATCATAATTTAAAAAAATTGAAAAAATTATTTAATCAAAATTTTAAATACCATATCATACTATATCATATCATGTTGATCCACCCTAGTATAGGTTATGGGTACCTTCTAATTCTACATGCTTATAAGATACTTTGCTCAAAGGTCAATGCTAACATTGATTATGTTTCTGCATTCGTTTTGAAGAGAATAAAATAGAAAAGAAATAGAAATTCAATATTTCATCGTGTTAAAGTGATAAATAATTTTTTATTTTTAATTAAAAATTTTGAATTTATATTATTATTACCAAATTGTTTGGATAGGAAGTGTATACCCAAAAAAATACACTTTAATTTTCAATGTGAATCCTAATTAATCAGACCACTTGATCTACTTATCGATTTAATTTGTTTTTTTTTTTAACGAAAGAACCCAACATGTGGTCCAAACTTGTGAGGTACGTATACGTTAAGCGTCTTTTGTCATTACCTAAAAATCTAAATTAGCTAATCATTAACTATAGAAACCGAACGTGTATTTAAGTCCCTTAAAAAAAATTACAAAATAAAGATCGATCTTTCTTAAAACATAATATTTCCATTTTCACATTTTTCGAATAAATTGAACTTTTGGTCCATTTAAAAATATAATTAATTAAAAAAAAATTCATGTAACAACTTAATTAAGCTTTTTAGATTAGATGTCTGCGCATTTCAACATGCAACTAATAATAACAAAGCAAACAACGGTCCTGAATTTGAGTCTTAACGTCACATTTACTATCCAAAAAAAATTCACGTGTTTTGAACCATAAAAATTAATCAAACCTACACCTAATGGGATGTATTGATTGTTGTTTTTTTATAAAAAAAAAAACTAAATGGAGAAAAATAAAATTTGAATTATGTTCATTTGATAGAAAGAGAAATACTTTTGTGCTTATATATGGAAACATATCTTCTAGCTCATAAAGAGTTGAGGTGAGAGTTTCATCTTGTGTGGTCATCATTACTCGGCTCGACTGCATATTCAGATTGGTCAAATAATTTGATTGATTTATTTTGTGGACTAGATTTATTTTCTAATTTCCGTTAGTTGATTTCCCAAATTCTAATTAACTTAATCAATAACATGTGATATTATATAGTAACATTTTATCACTTAATTATATTATGTTGATAATACTATCATTTCAATTTATTACTTATTTTATTATGCTTTCTTGCACATACATAACAAACAAGTGCAAGTATTTTTCGGGAATATTGCAATTCACCAAAATAGCTTCGTTCGTTTTTTGAAATTTGCAGTGAATCGATATTTTAGAAGTAAAGTTTTTCAATTGCGTGCCTCTTTGTGTGAAAATATTTTTTATGATTTCTAACTCTTTTCCATCAACTTAGTTTGATTCGACTTTAAACATGAGGTTGATAATATAAGTTCTACAAAATATTAGACGTAGCAACTGAGTTATGATTTATGAATAACTTAAAAGTGGACCATAACAGCTAAGTTAGAGCGTGAGATTAGGTTAGACAATCCTAAAATAGCTCATCATGTTTTTAGATAACTATTATTATTATATGTAAAAAGATTCCAGCTATTTCACCATATATATATATATCATTAATGATGAGGTTATTACTATTTTTTTTTCTTTTCAAATAATAGATAGTAAAAGTAACTATTGCTTTAGAAACTGTGATTCTGTCTTGGGCAGGAATAGAAGGGTGACTAAAGAACTGAGATTAGTTGAATTGAGATTTGAGATACGTCAAATATTGAGTCATAAATTCAATTGATTAATTTTAAAATTTAAATTTATTTAATTATCAAACACAACTAATAATTATTATTTTCTTGTTCTTTTGTCATTGCTATATAACATAGTAAACAAAAAAGTTTCAAGAAAAAAAATATTTAGTAAAATTTCCTACGAGAGTCGATTGTTGTAAAATTAATTTCTAAATAAATTTGATGTACACAAATAAATTAAGTTAATAAATAAACAAGCTATTAATTCACCCAAATTTAGGTGAGTTGGACAACCAACAACGACGCCCCGTAAGCCTCTCATTTCCTCTTACTTATTTGTCCTTAGAACTTTTTTCTATAAAAAATAAAACTATAAAAAAGCACAAAGGTGATTTTCGAAGACTTCAGTTATCATGTCATGTTTGTTTGCTAGCCTATAACATTAATGGGGAAAAAAAACGTATCTTTAAAAGTTTCATATTTTAACTATTACTTATTTTCTTTTACCTAAGCTAACTTAACATTAAGATGTGTTCTAATACAAAAAAAAATTGATAATTTAGATTGCTAAATGAAATAATGGATAGTTAAAGCAAAAAATTCGCAAAATAATTACAAGATTCAAAAATGTTATTGTTATCAGGGAACTGACCTAAATATACTTCATAACCTTTAATCATGTTTTTTTTTTCTCGATATTATAATTAGGGGTGTAAAAGAAAATCGAAAAACAACATCAAATCGATAATCCGAATCAAGTTATATGTTTTGTATGGGGATTTGATCGGGGAAAAAAAATCCTAAAAAGTTTGAGAAAATCCAAGATTAAAAAATCCTACTTTATTAATTTGATTTAAAAATTTAAAAATTCAATACAATTAATTTAATTTGATATTTAAAAAGCTTTAACCAACTCTATTTATATACACCTAATATTTGTACTTGTAGTGAATTCACATTTATTAAGTACTCTTCTCCCTGTATAAATAAATAGCACCACCAATATCCACTATTCCACAACAATTCCCACATTTACCTATTCTCTTATGTTAATTATTATTATTATTATACTTTTGGCCCTTTACATCATTTTACTTTTCTAAAGAAGAGAGAAATCTTCAAAAAAAATGAATCACTTTGCAATCAAATCAATAGAAACCCCATCTATGAAATCTGAAAAACACTTCATTTTTGCCCAAATTTTGTTGAGGATTTTGGCTACTGCATTCACTTTGACTGCCGCTTGCATAACTTTCAAAAGCACACAGACGCTCATTATTTTCAATGTTGAGACGGATGCTCGATATACCTATTCTCCCGCACTCAAGTATTTTTTTAAACTAGCGTTTGATTAAAAATTTAATTTGAAATTTAAATTTTACGTATTTTTTTTTAAAGATTTGTGAGTGAAACTGAAATTTTATCCAAAAATTGGTTTAGACGAGTTTTTGGAACTTGAAAAGCTTTTGAAGATAGATTTTCAAAAACTAATCAAATATTATAGAAAATAATTTTTAAAAATCTATGATTAAACGAGAGCTTATATTGGATTTATATTTGTGCTGAAGTTGTATGGGATTTTATTTTTTTGTATGTGCAGGTTCTTTGTCTATGCAAATGTCATTGGATGTGCCTTCTCATTTTTTTCTCTTTTTCTTGCTTCCATCTTTGGACGTACGAATCTTCACCCACACAAGTATTTTTACCTCTTCATTCATGATATGGTACGTCCTACCTTTTAATTATTTTTTTCCTTTTGCACATAATCATTTTAAATTGATAAGTCAATTATATTTCTATTATAGACGAGGGAATTTTCTCCAAATCAATATCTTGCCTTTTAAGTTATTAATATTCAAGGCGTTTGTTTCTCTCGTAATATTTGAGGTGATTAGGTCATCGGTTCATCTTTACATATTGTAACAAATTTCCTAATGAAATTGGAAAAATAAATTTCATAAGTGATGTTTCAACTTTGTTGTTGTTGCGCTATTGAGGAGTAAGAAATTTTAAAGTTAGAGTTGTGTTTGGTCATAATCTTTACAAAGAAAATTTAGATTTGAATGTATTTTTTAAAAAATTGATTTATATCCCTGATTTAAAAAAACTAGCAAAATCATCCAACTTAACTAATTTATGGATCTAAAATGTACCATTGAATCTACTCTAAAAGAGTAACATCTGAAAATGAATAGTAACATAATGTTATATAATCTCATATACAAACTATTACAAATACTTTTACACTTTATTTGAATTTCTGATGGTGGGGTAGAAGATGAAATTGTGTTGGTCATAATTTTTGCAAATAATAGTTAGTTGTTTAAATGTACTTTTTCTAAAAAAAATAATGAAATATGAAACATAATTTAAATGGATTCATTAAAACATAAAAATAAAAATAGGATAAATTTGAAAAAGAAGATTATAGTAAAAGTGAAAATAGTGTAAACAAGATTCGGATTTTCTTCAAATTATATTTGGAATTTTCATGATCAAAAGTTGATTTTCAAATAAATTGAAAAATTCTCGTGATCAAACGAATCCTACAGATAAAACTAAAATTTTAACTAAACTAAACAATGTAAATTTCTGATAAAAGGCTTCATATAAGATGGTTTTGCCACTATCTCAACCCCAACCTTTTGACCATCCCATCGCTACCACCCCTAGACTCTCACTCCCCACTCTCATTTATTCTACGTCTTCGTAGTTAGTATAATCAATTGTCATTCCAAGAAAATTCTCTTAATATGGGAGATATATAACAAGAATGTTTGACATAAATGGCCCAAAGCATAATCATTCTTCTCCTATTAATTATCCCTTTATTTCTTTTGGTACCATAAACATTATCACCAATATGAATCCAAAGAATAATACATTAGTAAAAAATAAAAAATGAAGCATAAATCATAGAGTAATACAACAACAATTAATCTGAGAATAACGACCCAACTATCAAAAAAACCTAGAAATTAACATTCACACACACAAAAAAAAATAAAAATAAAAAAAAATATATATATATATATACTACTACATAAGTAGTGAATCTACATAAATTATTTTGAATATCATAAATATCCTTCCGTCCTCTTCATCGACACATGAATAGTACTCATTGTTCATATCGCTTCATAAAATACGAAACGTATTATTATTAGTAAGTACTCTATATAACATGGGCATTATTATTGCAGATTATGATGGCTCTATTGCTATCTGCATGTTCAGCAGCAGCAACAATTGGATATGTAGGAAAATATGGACAGATTCGTTCAGGGTGGATGCCTATTTGTGATTCTGTTACAAAATTTTGTCATAAAATGACAGCCAGTGTTATATTCTCTATTTTTGGGGTTATTTTCTATCTATGTCTTACTATTCTATCAGCATATCAATCGAGTATCAATCGAGTATTTACCCCAAGAAATTAAAAAAAAAAAGGCAAAGTATATAATAGTTAAAATTTAATTTTACCTTGTAGTATCAAGGAAGGTAAAAAAGAAAAAACTAATTATGTAATGCAGATGCAGTAATTATTAAATATTTACAGTTGCTGATTGTACGATATTTGGTGGAATTATAAATGACTTGTATTTAATTTATTTTTACTTCTATCTATATGTACGCAGTGAAGTTATTAAATTATCGCAGCTACTCCCTGGCTATGTTTGTACGTAGTACATTTTTAGAGACAGATAGTTTCTTTAATTTTCTGGAACTTTGCAACATTTCAGCTATTTTTTTTATTTCAATTTATATGAAACTATCTTCTTTTTTTAATCAAAAGGTTACTTATATTATAATAATAATAATAATAATAACGTAATTAGGTATTTCCCGTGTTAACGAACGCTTCATTGTTAATAGTTTGAGTCACATCCCGACCCTGGATAATGCAAAAGGGTTCATTTATAATCCTATTGTAAGTTGTTCCTATTACATCCGCATCTAGTTCCTTTTGCACCCACTGGTGCAGCTTCAAAAAAGATTTGTTGCCCCGCGTCCTCGGTTTTCGCTCCTTCCTTCGCAAGGTTTTCCGCAACTTTGTTCTGCTCCCGGAACGTCATTAGTGACCTTCATTCAATAATTAACTACCTTTTATTCGTTGGTAACAAGATTGAAATGTTTTCATATTTAATAAAAAAATTATAGATATATAAATATCGTGATATGTTTAAAATTATTAAGTGTTGAAAAATTTATAACTACACAAATGTAGTATAACGTAATTAATATTACAAATCTTAAAAAATTTATTCTCTTGATCTCAATTCATGTGACACACTTTATTTTTAGTCTTTCCTAAAAAAAGGCCACGTTTTAATTATTAGAAACAACCTAATTTAAAAAAAAAAAAATTACCCTTGATAAAATATTTTTTATTCAAACAAATACGGATAGATAAATAAGTAGCTAGTAAAAGTATAACCATGTCAACGTAACGAGTCATATGCCTTATTTATTTAGTGTGTTTGTCCCGAATGTACTTAATTAACCGAATAAAGGGTAGTAAACTAAGCTCTATGGCTATTAGTCTGTTATATATTTTTACCCGGCTTGAACCTTGAGTTTGATATAAGTTATTGAGCTAAGTCAGCTCGATAGACACTCTTAACATAGTGATAACGTATGCTAGTCACTTTTTAGTTATATAATTATCATAGAGTTTTTAAGTGTGAAATTTAAATTTCATGATGATGACAATTTTTCAATTTTGAAATTAAATCTAAAAAGTGGCTACATATTTGTAAATTTTATGACATTCTTAATTAGTGTCATATTGTCCGCTTTAATTATATACTCACACGATTGTTTATTCAAAAAATCATCACTATTAAAATTATGTTACACCGTATACATAAATCATAATATCATCTCTTTCTTTTAGGTACCAAAATATAAAACTTTTGTTCACGCGTCCAACACCAATTACAAATATATTATAGCATTTCAAACTCTGACTTGCCTCTTTCTAATGCTTACCCAATGATATTTCATATATAGGAGTATCAATTATGTCCATTGCTGCCAATTACACGCAACATAACATAAGGACGTAACAATTGATAAGCGGAAAGAAAGGAGTTGGGAATATTGCGAATAAACACGTCAAAAGTCAGAAGTAATTTATGATTAAAAAAATTAGTCGTAGGAATAATTGTACAAGATCATACAATCCTTTCTTTTTCATCTAAATATGAAACTCTTGAGCATCCTAGCTCACACTCAGGTCTGTCTTAATTAGGCTACTAAAGTCATCGTTAGGGTCTCATATTTTTAGAAGCCCCCATATTATTAAAAAAAAAATTACTTATAAATGATATTTGTTAAAAATAAATTATATGTACTATGAGTATTATGCTTTCTACTAAGAAAATTGCATATGAAATGAATATAGAACATGAATTTCGTAATAAACTATTTGATGAAAATATTAATAACGAAATCACAAAGTCCCTTGAAATTAGAGTTGGCTACTTTATATATATTAGATCAAACTATTTTTTCACTTCAAAATAGATTTGAACGAATTGAAGCATATAAAAATATTTTTTGTTTCTTATTTTGTGGTAAATTAAGATCACTAGATGATGAAAATTTAAAAACATATTATCATTTGTCTCGACCTTAAACTTTCTTAACACATAATAGTCATTCTGCTATTGATAATTTAAATTTATTTTTTAAATTAAAAGTGTTAAATAAAATAATACAACTAAAAAATTTTAGCATAAGATTTGAGTTGGAAATTGTTCATAGGGGCAGTACTTATAATTTACAACTAGATAAGAATTAGCCCGTGCAAGCACGGGCCCACACTTGCTATTCTTACACAATGTTTCAAAGACGGAGAATCAACTTTTCGTTTCAACAGACGAAAAATCAACTTTAAAGATAATAAATATACATATTAATACAGAATAGTCTTTACGAAATTAGCTAATTGTCATTGAATCAAATTATTGTTATAGACTTTAAAAATATTTACAGAATATTATTGCCTTCTACTAATATATTTAACTATAATTAAACAATTGTCGTTAATTAATTAATACTTAAACTTTTTTTTTTTAATTCAACAAAAAAATTCCCATTGAATGACACTTTCGTTGGAAAAATATGGACTAACACAAAAATATATATGGTCAAATGATAAAAATAAAATGGGAAAATAATGACACCAAGAATTTTATGTGAAAACCCTTTTAAATAAGGGAAAAACCACGGACCAAAAGAAGCAGCTGATATCACTATAGCAAGGAATTTTACACCATGTAGTTACGAATACAATACTCAATAGTAAATAATTTTACACCGTATAGTCACGAATACAATACTCAAAGTGACTACTACACACTCAAAAAGGAATAACACTCTTTTAATTTCCACCTTGCTAAAATATCGCTCACACTCTATTAATCTATGAAATACCTCACTTTGCTCTCAAAATGGTTTTTTCTCTCTAACTTGGTGTGTTCTACAAATGAGCAAGAATGCTCTATTTATTTTCTTCAGAAAACCATAATATTATAGCAAAGTCCAAAGGGTTGCAAATCTTACCAAATTGCAAACCACCAAATCTTTTATTTTCAAACTCTTATTACTATTCCTTTTGAAGTATTAGTGAGTAGCAAAAATTTGACAAAAATATATGGTATGGACTCCACAACTTTCGTGAATTGTGGTGAAGCATTTGCAGTTGATAAAGAATGAATATTGACTTGCGGAATCATCCCCACAAGTTACCCTTGAATCATGACCATCAAGGGAAGTAGTTGTGTTTTGAGGACAGAAATGCAACCACTTAAATGAGATACTAATTTTTTTACTACTCATTCGGCCAGATTACTCTGTTTGGATCTTTATGCTTATGCTTATATGATCCCCTGCATTCTGAGCTAGATGGGGAATGTATCCAAAAGCCACGTAGTGTTTAGGATACTACTCTTTGAAATGCTAAGAAACAAAATGACAAACATACCCATAATTTGAGAAAATTTTTATGGTGGTTGAAGCACAATCAACTATAGTTGTGTGAGGGCATCATTTTCTTTTGACAAGTGTTATCTGCGGGTTCCTCTTATTGTCACACTTTGTCTCTCTCACACTTCCATTTTCTCAAATTTAACCCTTTTCTTTACCAATATTTTTACATTTTTTTTTTAGTCCTACCTTTAGTGAAAAAAATATATTCAATTATTTATTTTGTGCTTTCACAAATTCATTTATTTGACTCTTTTTTTCTATTAATTTTCGTAACCCACAAGAAAAAAATGATTCTATAAAAGTTTCGTTTCACATTTTAAAATACTAAACATAAAGAAAAAATTTAACGAGAAACACAAAATTAATATTGGCAATATTTATTGGATACATGCCATAGAAGTGGAAAATTTAACAAATCTAAAAAAGAAAAGATAATTGAGTGTTTGATATCACTAATACATTATTATTAAATTAATGACTCAATTTAAATAATTAAAATTAAAATATATATTTAAGTGTATTAAATAATGCCGATTGAATTTTAGTAGTTCAATTGGTTGATTACATGAATTTTTACTTTATTGAAGAAATTTTAATTTTTTTTTTAATTTCACTATCCTCAATTTTCTTGAATTCATCCAAAAATAAATAAATTTAATTTAAATTAAATGTTATAGCCATAGATTATTTTAATTGTAATTTACAGCAAACATCCCCTTTTTTGCCATCTAATTCGATATACAATTAACCATTTTATACATTTCGGTATAAAATGTATAAAATGAATTTGTGTTTGTATAAAGCGAGAGAAAAGTGTATATACAAATACAAATACATATATTTTAGTCCTATACACTTATAATTATACAAATACAAATCTTATTATAAAATTACAATGTATAAATGAATTTGTATAAAATTGGATGTTTGTAGCGAATTATACAAATCAAAAGCTCCATAGCAAACATAAAATTTTATATGGAGTACAATTATACAAACTACAGCTATAACATACTGTGAAAGTTGCTCTACTTTAATTTCCCCTCAAATAAATAGTAATAGAGATATAAAATATATAATAGATACATTGGGTGATTTTCAAAGTTTCTTTATTAAAACAAAAAATAAAAAATAAAATTACACTAAGAATTAACAAGCAAAAAAGAAAATGCAAGTACATTATGGGTTCCATAATATACATGTGGCAGCCAGTGAGGCCTCACACAACTGACCGTATGTGTGCCTCGCCTAGAATAAAAAAATTCATAATTTGAAATTAAATGCAAACATGTTGATATCCCAATCCTTACCCGCTCTTCTAATATAGTAGGTAGTACAATATTGCTGACCAAATTTACTCGTTCTTTCGTTTTAGTTGTGATATTTATTTTTCATACATTTTTTTATTTTAAAAATATTAATAAAATAATAACTAATTTTCCCTTATATCTTTATCTTTTACCATAGTAATATCTCTTTTTAATAAATGTTCTTTTATTTATGAAAAAAATGAGTCAAAAATATTTTTGAATTATGCAAAATTAAATAAAATACACTAAGTTAATAATTTGGTTTAAAAAATATTTTTACTGTCAATTTTTTAGTCTAAAATAATTTGATATTTTTAATTTAATAAATAAATCCAACTAAAAGAAGACCGATCCAACTTAATTTTATAACTTTTCGATGAATGATAATCTATCAATTTTTTATCGCTTCCAAATGTATCCCATTTTCCCCCTCAATTTTGCATATCCATTTTCAAGATTTTCACCTAAACTGATATTCATTATTTCCTTTCTTAGCTCATTTAAAATACCTAAAGAACCTTTAATCAATCAAACGACTAAAAGGGTCATATGAATTGAACAGAATTTACTACAATATTATTATTTCTGATACACTGATAACTTTTGCAAGAATAATTAATAATAGTAACTATTTCTCCCTAAAATTTAGTTTCTTCGTAACCAATAAAATGTAACACAAATATATTAACTACATTTATGAAAAGAGGTGTTGGGGGTTGGTTGGTTGGGGTTGTTGAAAGGAATTTACTCTTTTTATTGAAACTGTATTTATAAAAAAAAAAATAGAAATTTAAAAAGGGCTAAAATATAGAGTAAATTATCGCTCATCGAAAGGTTGAGTTGTTTTGCTATTGTGATTTTTGTGTTAGTAGTGTGAAAGTTTGATGGAAAAGTATTTTTATTTTTGGAAATAAATTTATAATATATAATTTTAATAAAATCATAATTCTGTGATCATTTATGAAATTTACCCCCATAACTACTCCATTCTTATCTTCTCCTTAAATACTAACAACAAAAATTAAATTTAACCTCCTATTTCACATAACTCTCTGGTCCTTTTTTATGCTTTGATTTTATTTTAAATTTTTTACCTACAATTTTTTTTCTCAATTATTCAGAATGGAAAGATTCGAAGTCAAGATTAAGCATAACCCTTCTCCCAAAACTCAAAAAGTTATGTTAATTTTTCAAATTATTTAGAGAATTTTGGGATTTGCTTTCTGTTTAGGTGCTGTTTGGAGAATTATGACTAGTAAACAAGTTCTCTTTCTTGGCCTTGATGCCCGTTACACCTATTCTCCTTCAATGAAGTAAGTAATTAAAAAAATTATAATTAATTAGTACTAATTAATTTAGATTGAATTTCTTCTTTTTTTAAATGATAATTTTTTACCCTTAATTTGCAGATTTTTTGCATATGCAAATATCATTGGATGTACCTCATCTGTTGTTTCTCTATTTCTTGTTCTGATTTGTTGTTATAAAAAACATCTTCACTCCAACAAGTACTTTTTTTACTTGTTCCTCCATGATTTGGTACGTTCCCTCCTTAATTTATTTTATTGGCGAGCGATTAAATGTGTAACTTTCTTTATTATTATTATTCCCTTTTGTACTATTTTCTCCTTTAAATTTTCAGCTTGATCATTTCCTTCGTAGTTTTCACTCTCTTAAATTACAGATGATATAAAATCTAGTGCTAATTTTCCTACAATGCTAAAAAAAAAAATGTAAATGACATGCATAATAGTCAAATGAAAAGCTTAAAAAGGGCGTTAACATTAGCGTATAATAAGACATGTGAAATCTCTTGACCGTCAGATTGTCAAATTTTAAGATGAGGAAAATACTTTGTCCATTTTATTTTAATTGGTCTTTATATTAAAAAAATATTATTTATCTTACCTAATCAAGAGAAATAACTTTATAAGGTTTCAAAGTAAAATTAATAAAGTGAATTTAGTAAAATAAATTCCTAAATAAATATTTTCAAGTCAATATGAGTCTAGTAAAATGAAACAGACAGAATATTAAATTAAATTTCAATCCTAGTCAAAGATCCTTTACAAAGAAAAAAAATCAACGAAAACATTTGTCTATTAATTCATAATATGTCCAAGAAGCCAACAATATCATCCACAATTAGCTTATAAATGATTTGATTATGTAAATATATTTTTTATCGGTCAATTCATAAAACTTAAAATAGGTAGTTTCTTTACTAGTAGTTAAAATTTAATTATAGTATTAATTAAATGGCAGTTTGTGTTTGGATTACTGGTGGCTGGATGTGCAGCAGCAACATCAATAGGATATGTGGGTAAATATGGGCAAAAACATTCTGGGTGGAATCCTATATGTAACTTTGTTCCTAAATTCTGTCACAAAGCTACACTCAGTCTAACTTTATCTTACATTGCTATTATTTTCTACCTTTGCCTCACTATTATCTCAGCTAACCAATCAAGACACATTATTAAGTGAATGATAATCAATATGTATTTCACTAATTTATGCGTGATTAATTAGTGCTTCATGTAATGTATGCCTAAAGAGAATGGTGTACTTTGAGATAAATGGAAGAAACTATAACCTTTTATTACCGTTCTGTGTTTTAAATTTTTATTTTCAATCTGATGTCTGATATTCGTATTGAGGCCCGACTAATTCTAAACAGATTGAAACGTTTCACATTGAAAGGTTAATTGCTTCCAAACAAAAACGATTATTTTGAGTTTTCCGTCATATTGGATTCATTAAAATCTCTTAGAAGTATATTAAATGTCAGGAATAGTATTCAGAGGTTTGCCTCTCATAAAAGGGGCAAAAGCCCCTTAATTATCATGAAAAATAAGCCTCATAACTTTGTATTTTGAAAAAATAAAATTAAGTAAAGAATATATATGAAAATTCATGGAAAAAACTTTACATTATAGGCTAGAAAATTCATAAAAAATGTACAAGATGTCTAGATATTGAGATGTTAGAAGAATCTCAATATCTCGTTCATGTTTATTCGTTATAACTAAATGGAAAAAAGGCATAAATTCACCCTCGAACTTTTCTCGAAAAGTCAGTTACACTCTTAAACTAATATGGTGACCTATTACACACATCTGCTACTAAATAGTGATTTTTTTTACCTCCTAAGACGTGTAGCACCACTCTCACAATGGGAGGTGTATCACACTTGCACCACATCAATGCCATGTCACTGCCATATCAGATGTCATGTCAAATTTTGACTAAAATTCTCCATATCATTCAATCGTTTCTTCTTCAATGAACACCACCATGAAACCACTACCATTGCCGCCATATTACTACCAATTATATATATTTCACCATGAAAATCAAAATAGTCACCATAAATTTCACCACCTACGATCAAATCCACAATCGAAATTATACTATCACCATTATCCTCATAAAAATTAGAAAGATCCACAACAAAATTTGACACCCATAAACAAATTCATCACCAAAATTACATCATCACCGTCAAAAGATACAAACCCACCACCAAATATCACTACCACCATTGTCAATATCGATTTTTTCTTCTCCACCACCTTCAATTCCCGCTTCTTTGTCACCCCACGCCAACAAATCCATCATTATATTTTATTTTTTTAACTTAATCATCAATTTTATCAACCATCAACAAAGTCGAAGAGAAAAATCAAATATAATGAAAATGGTGAAATCGAATAAGCATTAAAATAAGATATGATGGGGGTGAGGGGGAAGGATTTTGGTGGAGGTATAGTGGAGTGGATGGGAATTGGGTATGAAAAAATGATGAAAAAAATAAAGAAGAAGAAGAAGAAGATGGTTGCATGTGAAGAAAAAGAAGAAGTGGCGTTGGCTGGGGGGTGGAGGGTGAGGGTAGGGTGATAGTAAAAAGAAGATTTTAATTTATTTTTTTTACTTTATACTGTCAAACGCACTTTTCTTTTCTTTTTTTTATTTATTTATTGTCACGTCAGTTTTAAGGGGTAAAAAACTTTATTTTTAAATAGTAAAGGTGTGTAATAGGTCGTCATGATAGTTTAAGCGTGTAACTGACTTTTCGAGACAATTTTAAGGGTGAATTTATATTTTTTCCCTAACTAAATCGACGCATCAAACTTCATTGGGCCCAAGCAAAATAAAGTAGAGTAAACTACATAAATCTCACTAGTTTAGGTCCTAATTACTAGGATTTCCACCGATAGTTTTAAATATTACTTTCTATACCATATTTTGTCTTTTGGATACATGTATATATTTGTCGGTTTAAATATTCCAGAGTAATTGAGGTTTAATTAATAACTCTAACAGAGATCTGACCTTAGTGTATCAACTTTAACAAATTTTCCTAAAATAACGAAATCATACAACTAAACTAATTCTCTAATGGTAAACTTCATCTTCTTGGCATCCTATACCATATTTTATCTTTTGGATACATGTATATATCTATCGATTTGAATATTTCAGAGTAATTGAGGATTAATTAATAACTCTAACAGAGATCTGATTCCTTAGTGTATCAACTTTAACAATTTTTTCTAAAATAACGAAATCATACAACTAAACTAATTCTCTAATGGTAAACTTCATCTTCTTGGCATCATTTTTTTTTGTTCCTTGCGATTGAGAATTTTTTCAACAATGGTCAATATCATCATATTACATCCTATGCCATATTTTTTCGTCTAATAATAATTGTCCTCTATACTATTTTGGGATGTCTAACATAATTTATTCATTTTATAAAATTAATGGATAATTTTATACTTAGTTCCTAAGTTACCCTTATCATTAGTTATAGTCATTTTGCTATTACATTTTTCAAGACATTATATTGATTATATTTAAAGAGTGATATAGTAAAATCACTCTTCTATTTAAAGTTTCTTAATAAGTGTGAAAAATAAATAGTGGACAAATATTATTGGACAGAAAGAGTATTTTTTTGTTGAAAGGATAAAATGGGGTAAGAGAATGATAAGGTAGGATAGTGAACCCTCAACAATAAATTAAGCATTCAGGTAGTCAATCAGTTCAGCTACTAGAATTCCTCATAATGATGTTTAAAATTTCTTTAAAAATTATAAAATCTCTACCTCTCAGTTTAATTATACATGACTATATAGTTTGTTTGTTCTTTCAAGAAAAAAAACATTAATTGATAATGGTTAATTTTGTTGTAAATTAACAAAAGATTATTAATATTTCTATAAAATGACGGAATAAAAGATTCATGTTAGCCATGGTTTATTCGAATTTTATAGATAATGTTTTTTGTTGTTGTAGTGATACAAGTGACTAGATAGAAAAAAAAAATTGGAACCTATTGTACATCATGTATAACTTTAATCCTTTTTTGAAATCCAGGATAACCCGCAATCGCTACAACCTCTGCCACAATATCTGCCCTTTGGGTGAGCAGTTTGTGCGCACTGGATAAACCCATTGTATGTATAACTTTTATCAATTTCAAAAGATTGTAAGTTTTGCATTGCTACTATCTCTTAGGAACTTAGTATTGTTTTAAATAAAAAGGGAAAAAGGGCACAAAATGCGTCAAAACTCAAAAGCCCAACAAGTCGAAGGCCCATGTTATTGATCGGCCTAAGTAAAGACCAAGTTCAATAAGGCCCAATATCGTTATTAATGATACATGTATCTGATGAAGGTGTAATTATGAATATGGTATTGGAATTTGTTGGAGTTGAGTAGGGTGGAAAGGAAACAAAGTATTGATTGAGTGAGGGACGTAGGCCCCGTCGAATTTGATGCAATAAGAGAAGTATTACCAAACATAAATGTCCCTTCATAGAACCACACATGCATGAAAATAGTTAAATGCCCACATTTGTTTTGTTTAATTAAACCTATGGACATGAATGTCTCGACTACATTGATTAATAAAGTGAGACGAGAACTATGAAATTTTAGTTTTAAATTCCTATAGAGACAAATATATTATAGGTGATTTCTTTTTATCTATTTTAATTTTATTGAACAAAATTATATACTGTGAATTAATTGCGCAAACTGATCCAGACACCATAGTTATAAAATAAAAATAAAAATGATATATGAACCCACAATAATTTCCACCCAACCTTCAAGTTCTTTTCTTTCATTGTTATTATCTAAAGAATTTTTATTATATGGTGGGACTCGAAGGTGACTTGTTCTGTCCTATGACAGAGATTATTATTTTTCCCAACATTCACAATATCTGTATAATTTATAAATGTTATAGAGACGTATTCGTTTTGGAAGCTCAACTATTAAAGCAAACACGTAACTAGCTAGTTGATTTCCCCACTAGCAAATGCTTGAAATTAATCCCTGCAACTCATCAATAGGTTTGAATAATGAGGGCAATAATGTCAACATAAAATATTACGTCACCTAGTTTAATATTTTTAATTGAGTATTTGTTTATCAAATTGGTCTATAATTTTAACTTCAAATTTTGGAGTTGAAAAGAAACATGTTTTGGTTTTCTCAAGTTCTCACACACAAAAAATCAAATGTGTTCCCATGTTCAAATACAATTTCTATCAGAGTCTCACATTAGTTTCATTATATGGTCTTGCAATCTTCCCGAGCTAATTTTTGTGGTTGAGATACAATGATCATTTTATTTATTGTGGTATCAGAGTTAACTCAATCCCAATTCATTGTTCACGCTCTAGATATTCAATCATGAACGCACAGGGGATGTGAGAGTCTAACCTCAACTTTTTATGGATAGAGGATTTCTCTTAATACAATCTTAACTAATTCTCACCTCGAGCTAATTTTGATCAAAATTTGTTTGTTTATCGATTTCAACTTTCATGTTACTTTCTCTTAAATGTCAATCAATTCATGTCATTACGCCGAATAAAAATGGAGTCAAGTCACAATTGACAACTTGAATAAAACATAGGTATTCTGGCAGCTACTTAAGATTAGACAGCTTGATCTTTCTATCCATTCTTAGCCATTGCAAGCAGCAAACACTAACAGACATATGTTTGGTTGATAAAATAAGGCTATGAAATTAGAAAAGGAAAGAAATTTATAAAGATAGATCATTGCATGTTTGGGTAACTACCAGCAGGAAAATGAGTTTTTAGTTAATGTATAAGACAAAAGCACATGCTTCCAAACTTACAATTATGGCCTACTACCAGCTGCTACTTAGCTATATAATATTATCTCAAAACATAGCAAAATTACAAATTGCCTTAATCTAAATAGCTTTGTCCCTGCTTGATATAACTAGAGAGAAATAATCATATGAGAAGAAACTTTTAACTTTTTCTACATTTATCATTACTACTGGAATTTTGATCCGTCAAAATGGATTAGAACTATGGCGCTAGCTCAACTCATTGAGGCTAATAGGCACGACCCAAGTTAGCTCGTTGGACCGGGTCAGTTTGTGGGCTAAAATAATTTAATTCTAATTTCATAATTAAAGAAACACTCAATTTTTAAAAAAACTAATACTAAGGAATAAGTAAAACAAAAGTAGAGCTAATACTTAACTGTTGACTGATATATTCCAATTTAAGTTGTTGTGTTTTTTTGTGATATCATCACTTTAGTGACTTAAATATTAAATATCCTTTTTTTTTGTATTGTAGTGCCATTAATTTGTTTGATTAAGTTCCTTTGAACTTTTAATTCAAAGCTTTGCATAAATTGTGGAGTCTTTATACACTAATTAAGAAGCTAAAGTTAGAGAGGACGGGGGGATACAGTACATTGTTGGGCCAAATTTTCATTTGTTAATATAAAGTTGTATAAAGAATAGTAATGAAATGGTGTGGGATTTGTGCTTAGAATACTGAATTTGTGCATAGAAATGCAGGGTATTGATGCCCACACTCCATAACTACTTACACACTGACACTCTAACCATAACACCAATCTCATTTTCATAATTGCATCATTCTTTTGATATAACCGCTGACTTTCATTTTCTAAATACTTGTAATTATCATACTCTAGTTTATAAATAACTAACTGTCTTCATCACAATTATCAAAAATTACCTACTACTCCACACTTTAAAACAATTATTTGACAATCAGGTATACATCTGTTATTACTTGCATCACAATATATATTTTCTTTCCCTCTTTTCTTGTTTATACATATCATATCATGATGACCCTGCACGATTTGTGAGTAATCTAACAAAATAACTAGGTTGAATATAGCACAAAGTCATATATACCGGTATGTCATGATTTGTGTGGTTTTGGTTCCTCTTTACCATCTCTGTTGCTCAGCTTAAGAATACCTTAGTCTAGAATTTAATCACACGATTTGGGATATTAGTTCTCATGTATCATGCGTTGTGCTCTAATCACTAGACCAAAAACTATGGGTGATTTCCAAGCTCATGAGACTTCTTCTGTGGTTTGGTATTCCATATTCCTAATTTGATTAAAAAAATGCGATTAGGTTAAGCTACCCTCTGTTGAATATTCCAGCAAAAATTACTGATTGTTATTTGTGAGTGACAGCGTTGGCTTGGTCCCTCAACTATCGATGAAAGATACTTCCTTCCATTAAAATTGAAAGAAGATATGAAAGCTACATGAGACAACATCAACTAGCAAACACATCTTTGCAGTTCCACTAATACCGATGATGAATAGTTGAACTTCTTTTCATATAACCATTGGGTCCAGACCAGCTTAAGCGTAGCTCGATTAATTTGATGGAATACATGTTATATCTCACTATCAACTTATACACAAATTCAATGATTTGAAGGTTCATGAATTGTTGATAAATTCCATTGCCAAAAGCCTTAATTCATATGGTCCATGATTGAATCAAGTATGATGATCAATTCTGACACCAATCTAATGAAATTTATGGCACCAACATCTTCTCATAAAGGGAACAAATTCTTAATAAATGCACAACAGATCAAGAACTCAAAGAGAAAACTTCTTCACTTAATTTATTTGGTAGAAAAATAAGAAGGAAAAACCTATCAAGTTAGGTCAACAACCCAAAGATATTACATAAAACTTCTCTTCTTTCTAGTAGTACTTAGCAAATATCTAGCCTACTAACCAACATTTACTTTTTTTTCTTCTACCACTAACTTATAACCACAATCTATGAACATGATCAAGAAAAAAACAAAAACTTTGGAAAATTACATTCGTAATCGTAAGATTTAATTTAGAAAAATAAAAACTTGATCTTTATTTATACATACAGATTGGTTGATTGATTGCATTTTCCTTGTGTTGTTTTACTGTTGTTGTTGCTGCTCAATGTCTGGTGAAAACTCCCCATAGTTTGCCTCTACCAAGACAATCCAAGAGCTTTTTAGCTCCTTCAGTCTCCATCTCAGCTAGCTTTTGTAAATGCACACAAGCCCCTGAAGCCACCATTTGTTTCCTGCAATTCTTGGAGTAAACAAGCGAAGCCAATAGCGAAACAGGGTATCTTTTGTCTAAGTTTTGTACCAAAGGATCTAAAAGTTGAACTGCATTCACAATACCCCTTTCTTCCTTCCTGAAAATCTTTCGATTTCCAGCGTAAATCATCAAACTTGACAATGCACTTGCAGCTGCTTCTTTCTCTTCCACGGATTTACCTTCTGTGAGTCTCACCAGTGGCGGAATGCACCCGATTTCGCCTAATTCTTTTCGGGTTCTTGTGTTGTATCCCAAATCATAAATTGCTTTTGCTGCAGCAATCCTAACACCTAAAACCCCACAATTCAGAACACCGACAATTCGAGGTAAAAATTCATTGTCCACAATTACATCAGCTATTGATGGGCAAGAAGCTAACGTTCTTAGCATAAGAACAGGGACTTCTAGACTCTGCACTGAAGGAGCAGAATCCCAGAAATTCTTGATGCTTTCGATTCCACCTTCCCTGGCTACCAAGAGTTTCATATTGGTATCTCCAGAAATCAAATTAGACAAGCAAGAAATTGCATTTTCTTGGGCTAATGCTGTCCCCGAATTGGATAACCTTAAAAGGATCATAATTGCGTCTTCTTCAAGGAAATTCTCTTTAATTTCTTCGAAAACAGCTAAATTTTTTAGCACTGCAGCTGCCATAGCTTGAGAATTGGGTGTTCCCGTTTGGCAAATTTCTAACAATGATGAAATTCCTCCTCTTGACCCAATTGCTCTTGCATTCTCCTTTGTATGACCCAATGCTTGCAAAGCTATACATGAATTTTCCTTCCCCAAAACACTCCCAGATTCAAGAACCCTTAAAAGATTGTTGAGAATACACAAACCTTCGGCGATCAAAACATGCTTGCTTGAATCAACAGTTGATATTTTAGCAATGGCGGTGACTGTTTTCTCCTTGATCTCCGGCGAAGAGCTGGAATCGAGTAACCGCACAAGCACCGGAACAATTCCTTGAGCTACTGCAATCAATACATTCTTGTCATCTTCCTGCAACAACCCAAGCAACGAATCCAACACCGAGTTCTTCGACTCAGTCGTCCCGATCTGAAGCCGAGTTATCAGATTCCTCGATTCCGCACGTATAGTCTCCCTCTTCGATGTAATATTCGTCGAAACAACGCCGTTTTCTTGAAGAACCCCATTCTTAACAAGAACCTCCAAATCTCTTACATGGTTATCAATTTTTGCAGCAACCGAATCAATATCATTCTGGGTCTTGAGTTTACCTTCAGGCGGGTTCGCAGTGTGGCAAATGGAAGAGAGAGAAAAAGCGTCCTTCAGAGTAACAGAAAGCGCAAGAAGTAGGTCATTGTAAAGGGGATTGTGGAAAGCGTTAATGGGGGCAGTGGAAAGGTCAGAAAGGTGAGACTGGAGTATAGATAGTTTGGTTCTGATTAAAGACCATTTGCCTTTGAAGCTTTGGGTGTGGGGAATAGAATCAAGAAGAGATTGAAGGATTAGGGAATTGGAGTGAATGGGGTTAGTCGGATCGTTTTCAGGTACTTTCATGGCGGCTTTTTTAGCACAGAGAGAGGGAAAAATGAAAGAGAAAGAGAAAATGTGCGTTGTTTAGGGTATAGAGAGAAGAGGAAAGTGATGAGTAATATGAAAAAGAATTGTACAGCAAAAATGTGAAGATAGGAAAATAATGTAAAGCTTGCGGCGTCAACTGCGGACGCAACATTAAGTGCGTGCTCATCACCCTCCCCAATATTTACATTTAATAAATAAAGTAATACGATATAATTGCCTGTTCAAATATACTCGACATAAATATGATTCGAATAAACCAATCATACCTTAATTATTTCATTTGAATATATATTATTGTCATGCATACAATAGGTAATTAATAACTCTATCATCTGTATGAAAAATCATTTATTATTTTATTTCTTTGAGTGAATTTGGACTCTATACAATTTCCATCTCATTTTAATATAAATAATATACCATTGACACTATTAATGAAAGCTAGGTAACTACCAACTATCAGCTAACCTCTCCCCTTAGAATTAGGATAGTCAACAAGTCCAAGAGAAGGAAATGGACAACCAAAAGTTATATTCCCCCTTCCCTAGTCTATAGCAAACTTAGTAAAGATATTCCCAATTTGTTCTCATTCCAGCTAAACATAAAATGAAATCAATTTTAATAAATAGCATTTTATAAAATTGATTTCATTTTATGTGACATAGATTTAAATTAATTAAGTAGGCGTTTGGTCATGCGATATCATATTACGATATGGTATCGTAAGATGAAATTAGCATTTGGACATGCAATTTTACGATGATTCCATCTCATGATTCCATATCATGAGATGTGATACCATATTCTCCAAAAACCATGATATGGAATTATATGGGAATTCCATATCATGATTTGATATATTTTAATACAAAAATTGATCCACGAGTTTATATTTTGTTAAAACAACCCCACATTTATATCTACTAACTATTTATTTCATATGTAAATAAAATTTATAATCACAACATTACTTTTTAAAATTTATTATTCTCACCGACAAATTTATTATTCTCACCAACATATAGTGTTGGTGCGATTAATGGAACATATATAGAAGGGGAGGTTCCTAAAGCGATGCAACGAGCATATCATAATCGCAAAGGAAGAACATCACAAAATGTTTTATGTGCTTGTGATTTTGATATGTGATTTACCTTTGTTGTTGTTGGTTGGGAAGGTACTGCACATAATAGTAAAATACTTGAGAATGCACTTGTTGAACCAACGTCACAATTTTCATTTCCACCACATGGTAACTTTAATTACATCCTTAGAATAAATATTATTTGTTTACACAAAGCTGTCTCATATACGTCACATATGCTTTTAGTAATTCTTTATAAAATGTTTGTTGGTAGATAAATATTATGTTGTTGATTCTGGTTTCTGAAACACAAAAGGATTTTTAGCTCCATACAAAGGACTATGCTATCATTTGCAAGATTACTGAGGAAATGAAAGAGAGCATCAAAATGCCAAAGAACTGTTTAATTATAGACAGACATCTATTTGCAATGTGATTGAACGGACTTTTGGAGCTTGGAATAATAGATTTGGAATACTGAAATAAGGCATAACCATTATGATATTGATACACAAGTGAAAAATGTCGTAGTTTGTGCAGTGTTACATAATTATTTGTGAGAATATCAAAGTACTGGTGAAATATTTATGGTCTATAAACATGAAGATATAGTTGCAGATGATATTGACCAACAAATGACTCAAAGTAACAATGTTGGTTCGCCTTCTCGGTCACATGATCGAGAAATGCAAGTTCAACGTGAGAAAATTGTTCGTACTATGTGGGAGAATTATATTAAAGACTAGTACACTACAATTTATGTTCAATTTTTTTTTATTAAATTAAAGTTAGATGAAATAATTACTTAAGTGGAGAATAAATAAATTTTTAATAATTTATTATGTGATTTTATAAATTTTTGTTTATTTGATAAGATTGAATAAACAATTAGGGCAATTTTAATAGTTTTACAACTTATGAAATTCTTATGTTTATGAGAAAATATACAACACAAAAATTATATATCGCATATCCAAACAAAAGTTCAATTTCATCTCATTATTTCATATCGCATGGTCAAACGGGCCCTAAATATTAAAATCAATCGAAATCAATTTCAAGGTACAATATTTTTGAAGGGAAAATAAAATAAATTTTAATATGGTTGATGTGAGATTTACGCGCTTATTAGTGAGAGTAGTAAAAGAGGATCATGTAATAGTACTGTACAACTAGCATAGCCTGGAAAGTCGAGCCAAAAGTTGGTCAGACTCTGACAAGAGGTAAAAAGGCACACACTCCATTAACGCTTCCTTGGGCCCCTCATTTTACTACTGGGCTTTCTTCGGGGGCCCAAAACTTTCTAATAACCCGCCACTTTTATGAAAGGTAAACTAGCCAAGCTTCCAAGTGATTTCGCGGTAGCCGTATTCACACTTGCCTTTACTGTTTTTTTTTTTCATCGGAGCGAAGGAATCTGATTGGTTGAGTTTATAATGGTAAACATGTTATTTATCCATCCAGTACGTATGTCGTCTTGTGTTCCATTTTTTCTCTTTAATTTCTTTCATAAAAAGGATACCTTTATATACTCTTTCTATCTAGTACATTTTTGTTTGGTCTTGGTCCCTTTTAACAAATTTAAAAAGATTTAATATTATCTTTATAATTAAATAATATTTGTTAAATTTAAAATTTTAATACTCCATATTTTTAAACTATTTATTAAAGATAAAACTAATAAAAATATTCTTCATCAAATTTATCCAAAACATCTCTTCTCGAAGTAAGCAAGCAAGGACAAGACAGATTTCTTCGAATAGTTAGCTCTCCTCATTTTTAATTTGAAGGTTGTGAATTCGAGCTATCATTGAATAAACAAGATGAAACAAAACAAAAAGAAAAGATAGAATTTCGCGGGGTTTTACACTTTTGGTGGGGAAAGTGGGGTGGGGGCAATAATGAGAATTCACAAACTTACAAGAAATAGAAAAGCAAAATGCAAAATGTACATCCGACCTACGAGGACGGCTAAGTTGGATGAATAACTGATTTCCTAATAAAAAGTATTGAATTCTAAATTCTCAGCCATGTTTTTTTTGTTCGAGCTTGTTGTACAAAAATTGTGTAATACAATAATGAGAATTCATTTATTTAAAAGAATTGGAAAATCAAAATGTACATCGAATGCGGCTAATACGGCTGAATTCAAATAATCTTCTAAATAAGGGTTTCAAATACAAAACCACCTATATGTTTTTTTTGAATTATCGCTTGAAATTTGTATAGTACAACTATATATTTTTTTAAAATTTAATTTACGTGTTATTATAGTGAAACAAATTTATCTTGTGAGCATTTTAGAAGTAGCAACTTCAAATTCCTTAATCCACACACCAAAAAATGCATTCAAAATTTATAAGGAAGGATGGCGGGGAGTTGTAAATATTTTTTTTATTCTTTATTAGAGATTTTGAATTTAGGTTTTTTTAAATATACAGTCATCTTTATTAAAAAATACTTTACTTTCTCAATGTAAAACTTTCAGTCTTAAATTTAAATTTTAACGGACGTTAATATGAACATCAACCACCGAATAATAAAAATTGCACTAGAGAGAGGTACTGTAGCCTGCACTTAATAGGTCGTACTATTAACTAAAACTAAAAAAATATGCAAGTAATTAAGAATGTACTGCACCCTGCACCCCACGTGGATTTCCTTTTACATTTACTCTTTTTGCTTTTAAGTGAAAGTCAAAACCTATCCCACTTTAACCTTTTTAACACTGCATGGAGATATGTCAATTTTGCATCTTAGATATATATATACACACAAGGGTCCGTATTAATATTTATTATTATTTTTGTTTAATTTTATGTGATATAAATAAAATTTAGAGAGTTAATTAAATTTAATATGATTTTAAAATTTTAAATTGTTAATTATTGTAATTTATAGTATTTTTTTTTACATAATTTATAAATGATATATATTACTTTCCTTGTCCCAATATATGTAGCACATATAAAATTTCAAGAGTCAATTAAATATTTTTAACTATTAAAATTTCCAATACTTTTTACGTAGTTTTCAAATTAAATAACATTCTCTCTGTCCAATAATAGTTATTCAATAGTTGTTAGATGATAAATAGTACAATGGACAACTATTTTACTTTTGAAAAGTAAAATAGACACAAAAGGTAAATTATCTCTTGTTTTCTAAACTGGACAAGTATTATTGCTTGTTGGACAGAGAGAGTACATAGTCCCATTTTATGTGACACATATAGATTGATTTTATGAATCAATCAAAAAAAAAATTATAAGCAATCGAATTTTTTATATTTTTTTCAAAAAATATTTTAATCTGTCAATTATCTTAACTTATAGTATTTTTTATGTAATTTTTAAATATATAAAAAAAATTAAAAAAATAAGACCGGTGATCTATCCCAAATTCATAAATTTGATTTTGTAATTTAAAAAAAATAAAAAATAAAAATTTATTAGCTCTTAATACTATGAAATTTATGTAAATTATACTAAATATTATTACTTTCGTCAAAACTTATCCTTAGGCGGAGGCCGGTGCTACACTTCTATTAAGAATAAAATTCGACATAATTTAATTCAATATTTAAAAAACTATATTTTCTAAACTTCAAAATTTAGCTCCACTTCTATACTTCCATCCCATCAAATTTAAAGAACGGTAATATAAGAAACTACACAAAACACTAAAAACATAATATTTCACAAATTCCGATAAATGTAGAGATTATAATTTGTTTTAATTATTTGATAAAGATAAATTAAAAGACGCTCAATATTAGCAAAATTAAATTAAAATTGTTTTAAAATATATTTAAGCTAAGTGATGTAACTTACGCCGAATTTAAAGGACCATTGTTGTCATTTTCTGGAAAATTACTTATAACAGCAATTGACTAAAGATGAAATGATGTCCTTACACTGACAAGAATGAGTACACCTTACAACATTGACTCAAATTATTTTTTTCACATTGACCCAATAAAGGTTGAATATTGAGCCAACTCTAAATTTATACTCATTTTTTTAATATAAAATAATTATAATTATCTTGATTAATTTTATGAAATATCTTCATATATCAAGTAATTTTATCTATTAAAACTAAAATATATGAGAAACAATCGTTAAAATTTATATTTAAGATCTCAGTATTCCAAATCCACTTTATTGACTATCCTTTGATGTTAATTTTTAATCTTTCATGAGGGGAGGGGGGTTTGTTAATTTATATTTTATGTCATCATTGACTAGTGAAATAAAAATATTAATTAGGACAGCTATTGTTATATTGTTATGATTAATTATTATTTTGGTGTTTGAGTAGGTCAAAGCGGGGCACTCGTACTATTTAAAGAAACAAGATCCTCCTTCACAGCCGAGATTATTGTGACAAATGGCACCTCATATATCCCTATTATATTTGCATGCACCTTTTATATACTTTCCGTTTTATTTTACTTATATTAATATTAAAAAACGTACGTACGTACACTTTATACTATGTAATTGCAATCATAAATTGATCATACCATTATTTTCCATTTTAAAATTCTTACGTTATATATACTTGGCATACTAGTCTACAATATATGCTAGTGGTGAGATATCTTTATGACTTTATCGTTACTCAAAAAATACGCTCTATGTTATAAAATATAAAAATTACAAGACAAGTAATGTAACAAAAGAAATTGAGAATAGAGAGGAAATATATTTCTTTCAAACTTGATATACTTACTAAGAAATTCAGAAAGAAATATAATCAAATTATCTTATATTGCCAGCTTATTCTCAACGTGGATGAGGAAATTGATCTCTTTCTATGATTTAGCACGTTTTTTATTGAAAAAGTCTTTTTACCCCATAAAAATAAGAATACAGTTAAGGATAAAGTTTGTATACACCCACCCTACTTGTGGTATTACGGTTAAGGAAATAAGAAATTGATCATGTTCCTCTTTCTTGATGTTTTTTTTTTTTTCAATAAGTTTTCTCATAGGATAACTGCAAAACTTTTCTAAATGGGTACAAAAATACTCCATCTGTCCCTAATTACTTGTCCTTATTTCCTTTTTTAGTTGTTTCTAATTACTTGTTTATTTTGACAAATAAAAAAATGACAATTTTTTTTTACCTATTATACCCTCAATTATGTCTTGAAAATATTAAGTTTTTAATTCATCCACTTCATAATTAATAGGAAAAAAAATGGTAAACTCACTATGTCAATTATTTATTTCTTAATAGGTGTGTCAATTCAAAAGTGAACAAGTAATTAGGGACAGAGGGAGTAGTATATAAACAGTGTTCTAAAAAAGGGAAAATTGTATATAATAGCAAACTATTAATTCAAATTAAATGCTATAAATATAGTTTGATTTAATTGTACCTTATAGCAAACTGTTGCTATTTCACCTCTCTCTTGGTGAATCTCGCTCGCCACTCTCGTTGTCTCTCTCGTCTCTCTCGTTTTTTATACAAACACAAGTGTATAAAGTGTGTTTGTGTTTGTATAAAGTGAGAGAAAATTATATATATACATATATTTTCGTTCCCCCCTCTCCCCTCTCCCAGATCTCGCTCGCCACTCTCCCAGATCTCGCTCTCTCACTCGCCTCTCTCACTTTATACAAAAAATGCAAATTGTATAAAATGCGTTTGTGTTTGTAAAAAGTGAGAGAAAATTGTATATATACATATATTTTCGTTCCCCTCTCTCCCCTCTCCCAGATCTTGCTCGCTCACTCGCCTCTCTCACTTTATACAATTGATTTTTTGTATATGTATACCAAAACAGATTATACAACTGCTTTCTTTTGTATATGTATAGCGAAATATACATATTTATGTTTGCTATGGAGCGCAATTATGCAAACTTTGTTATAACATACAAATATAATTTTGTGTTTGCTATATGTGAAAGTTGCTCTCTAAAAAATCATAATATTTGTGTAAATCTCCCTTGTTGGGCTGCATAAAGAGCCAAAGGTCCATTTAGATACATCTTGTCAGGGCCGAGTTTCAATTGGGCCTTTTCTCAATAAAGGCCTTTTCATTTCAGGTCAGTTGTGTTGGCCCAAAACTTTGGTCTGGACCGACTTCACAAGTCTCCTGACATATACTCTATCCGTTTCAATTGTTCGACCTATTTTTCTTTTGAGTAAATTTTAGGTTTATCAAACATAAAAATCATATTTGTATGCTATAACTATAGTTTGTATAATTGCGCTCCATAGCAAACTAAAGTTTGCTATGGCTATTAATATGTATATTTCGGTATACATATACATAAAAAATATGTATTTGGGTCTATTTGTATATTTCGGTCTATTTGTATATTTCAGTATACAAATGGGTCCTGCATTTGCATATTTTGGTATACAAATGGGTCCTGCATTTGTATATTTTGGTATACAAATGGGTCCTGCATTTGTATATTTCGGTCTATTTGTATATTTCAGTATACAAATGGGATGGCAAAAAACATGGAATGTTTGCTGCGAATTACAAATAAAAGAAACTATGGCTATATCATTTAATTTGAATTAATAGTTTGTTATTTCATACAATTTTCTCCTTTTTTTTTGTCAACTTAAAAAATAACGAGTCTTTCTCTTTTTAACAAGTCTTTAATGTCAATTTTCCAAATGACACATTTAAAATCACAAGATTAGAAGATATTTTGGTACATATTACATATCTTTAGTTTAAAACCACAAAATTGAAAAGTTTTCTTTTACTTTCATAAAATTGGTGCCAAGTTAAAATAAATCAAACAAATTGAAACAGAGGAAAGAGTAACAATTAGTGGTTTAATCAAATTAGTTTATGACCGATTTAAATCTAAATGAATCCAAAGCTTTTCTAGGAAAAGTGTATTTTAGCTTTTTCTAGATGGAAAAGGATCTAGAAACTGCTTTCTGCCCAACTTCTTTAGACTTAATAAAAGTTTTAAAAACCAACATGGGTTGTGGTTGTGGTGGGAGTGCTTTACCCTTAACCAGAGGTCTTAGGTTCGAGCCTTGTGTATGGAGAATATTTTGTTGGGAGCGCCACCCCCGAATGGGACCTGCAGTGCGCGATCCGAATTTAGTCGGAGCTTCAATGTAGTTTCCGAACACCGGGTGGGAAATAAAAAAATAATTAAAGTTTTAAAATAGAAACAATTCTCCCAGGTTTCCCTGTGCCTAACAACAATTTTTTTTCCCACAAAAGTAATCAAATATACATGCATAGAACTATTTGACTCCTTAGAGCGTGAATCTGATCCTAAAGCTATATGTTCATATTCTTTTATCAACATAACACGTTTTTTTTCCAACGAGCATCAATACAAGTCAAGATTGAGAAAACATCGCAATTGCATAGCAAGTTCAAAATTTCATGCAATAAAGTTTAAGTAATATATATCGTCAATATAATATATTGTTTTTAAATCACTCGAAGTATATAATTGCCTTCTTAAAATTAATGTTAATTAGATTCGTTATTTTAAAAATAAGACGGGTTACCTTTTGGCTGTTGCAAAAGGTAAATGTGACCTAATAATAATATAAATTCATTACACTGTTAGACTGATACTAGCGTTAAACCAATAAGACTAAATGAAACCAATGGCTGACCATGGAATTAAATCTTTTTTCATGAAGAAGCTTGGAATAACCTTTTGAACTATGGAAAAAGGTACATGTTGAGAACTCAAGAATCGATTGTTTCAAAGTCAAATTATAAAACAAATTAAAGCTAATTTTAGTCTATGGGTTTTGACAATCTAGGTGCAGGCATGGGAAGATCGACAACAAATGGCAAGGGAAATAGACAGTATTGGAATAAGGAACTTACAAAAGTTAACTATTAGGGAAAGAAAAAGTGGGATAGATTTGTAGCAAATCCTAGATAGATATGTATTCTCTTCTTGATTCTTTTTTCAAAGAAGGATCAAATTTTGTTTTCAAGAATGTCAAACAAGAGACAGTTGTTGAGAGTTGATTTGACAAGATATAACTGATCACTTGCAGCTTAGCGAGGACATTACCTTAGATAAAGAGTTATGAAGTTGATCAGTTAGTAGATAGTCGACAATCGTGTCATCTAATTTTCATGTTCTCTATATTATTGTTAATCCTCTCCTATTATCTTATTCTTTGATTTTGATTAGCATTACTTACTGTTTTCTTTGCTTCGATTATCGTAGTTATTGCTACTATTCTTTTCTCCTTTATTTTCATCTCAGCTTTGTATCTATTGTATTCCTTTTTTATACCTAATTTATATGCTTAATTTACTTGAATCGAGGGTTTATTGGAAACAACTTCTCAACCTCTGCAAGATAAGGGTAAGACTGTGCATCCCTTTTTCAAACTCCACTTATAAAATTATACTAGGTATATTGTGATGATTAACTCCGTTACGTACTTAATTACTTCCATTCATTATTCTTATCATTATATTCCCTTCTACTTCCTAGCTACTATTATCTTGAGCTGAATGAACATTAAATGGATATGATTGGCCCCTTGCACAAAAAAACAAGAATATGTACGTTACTTTATTCCAGCTAGATCAGGATAAATTGATTCTTCATACAATTTCCAAATATTTTTAAAAAAAATGTCATATAGACTTGTGGTAATTAAGTCATTGAAATCCAAGAGGCCTATATATAGCAAGCTTATGGATGAGGTATTGGCATCATCAATTAATAATATTGAAAGTCAAATTAAAGGTAGAAGAGAGGTTTTGTATGAAGATAAAGTGCCTGCTCTGATAGCCAAGGATGACTTGCCTGAAACCCTTTTTATGAAGGGTCATTAATTAATTAAACTTTAGTTACTAAAATTAAAGTTTATATTATATGATCCTAAAATTGGGATTTTAGGCGTCGTCTGAGGCTAATCTGAGAGGCACTTATCTTTCATGTAACACCTTCATTCTCTTCCATATATACTATATGAGCTAAAGTCCACTCCACTAAGGTTTGATGTACTCCTATAAATATTTTTTGTACTTATATATGATTAGTCTATTTTAATATGCTACATCATTTTACTAGCATCACTAATCAATATTTATATTATTTATATATGTCACATTACTTGCAATTGTCTTTTAGTTAACTGATTACCACAAGAGTGTGGTCTAGTGATCAATCAAGAGGATGGAACACAATGAAGTTGTCTCAGGTTCAATTCTTAGTCTAAACACTAGGTGATTTCTTTCGATCTATTTCAGCCTTAGTGAACCGAGTTATCTAGTATTTGTTACGATGGAGCTGATAAAAATCTTATGTAATTAGTTGAGATGCACAGAAGTTATCTCGGAGACCACAATTATATATATATAAAAAAGAATTAACTCATCTAGGCTACTAAGCAGGCTCTTTCAAGCATATTAAGCAAGTCTTTTGTGCCTCATAATTATAAAAGAGAATTTGTTTAGTGATGATATTTTTAATTTCCAGCTGGTTGTGAAACAGATATATATACTGTAAAATACAGTATTTAACAGGAGACGTACTATATTTGATTCCCTTTTTCCCCCAATATTGGACTGACATTATGATGCCATTTGAGAAAAAATAACGTTAAACATTATGGTTGACATTTTTGGAGAAATATTTAGAGGAAAGGTTTGTGCATAACAAGAATGTATATTCAAGTGTAGATTTCTTTGGAGTTTATGAAGCTTTTTTTAACCAAACAAACTATTCTTTACTTGCTACTTAAATTTAATTTGGAGTAAATAAATATCACATATTTTCATTACTACATAATTTTTCTAAATTAATATGACATGAATGTCAATTAAAATATCTAGTAAAAGAAAGAGAATTTTGTAGGACATAAAACTATAGATCCCACAGCAGAAAAAAATAAAAGTGATTTTAGTGGAATTTTCTCAATATTGAATAACCATAGAGGCTAGAAAAATTCAAAAGTAACTTTCACGATATCTTTTCAATATTTGGATGACCAGATAATTAGGAAGAAAAATTCAAAATTGACTTTAGTAAGATCTTGTTGATACTTAGATGACCATATAAGGAAGAAAAAAATCAAAAGTGATTTTAGTGGGATCTTCTCGATAGTTGAATGACCATATAGGGAAGAAAATTCCAAAATTGACTTTGTTGGATTTTTCTCGATACTTAGATAACCATATAAAGAAGAAAATTTCAAAAGTGACTTTAGTGTGATCTTCTCAATACGCGAATGATCATATAAGAATGAAAATTCAGAAACGACTTTAGTGAGAGATCTTCTCAATACTTGAATGACTTTATAATGAAGATGTGAGAAATCAAACCTTCACCAACAAAGTGAGAGTTCAGGTAGCCAACCGACCAAACTACTATACTTGGATCCATATAAGTAAGAAAAATTTAAAATTAATTTTAAAGGGATCTTCTCAATACTTAAATTACCACATAAGGAAAAAAAATTCAAAAGTGACTTTAGTCGGATTTCCTCAATCTTGGATGATCATATATGTAATAAAAATTCATAAGTAACTTCAGTAAAATCTTTTCAATACTTGAATGACTATACAAACAAGAAAAATTTAAAAGTAATTTTAATGAGATCCTTTTAATACTTGAATGACTATACAAACAAGAAAAATTAAAAAGTAATTTTAATGAGATCCTTTTAATACTTGAATGATCATAGAAGGAAGAAAAATTCAAAAATTGAGATCTTCTTGATACTTAGATGAACATATGAGGAAGAAAATTTCAAAAGTAATTTTAGTGAAATCTATTCAATATTTGAATGACCATATAAGGAAAAAAAACTCAAGTAATGACTTTAGTGATCATATAAAGAAATTTTTTTAAGGTTGACTTCAGTAGAATTTTCTCTATATTTGAATGACCATATAAGAAAAAAAAGTCAAAAAAAACTTTGGCGGGATCTTCTCAATAATTAAATGATTATATATGAAATTTACTTGATCTTATGTAGCTATTAATAAAGGTAAAAGTTATTTAATTATTTCATCTCTATGTATAGTTAAATTAAAGTAAAAAAAGTTTGTCACAAAATTTTTTACAAGGAGTTTTATCAAAAGTTTTTTGCATTTTACTCATCATGTTATATATTGTCAATAACTGTCCAACTGCAACATCATTGCTTTAGTTCGAGGTTCATAATATTAATAGTCTCCCATTTAGTGAAACTTTTAGTGAAGGATGACTATTATTTTTCATTTGAAATGAATGTTTTTAAAAGTACCCTTTATTTTTGTCATTTTTGGTGGGGTGAAAAAGAAAACATATTAGATGTTTTTAATACGCACTAATTGTTTGATAATTATTTGATAATTGTTCTGATACGGGAACTCGTTATTGTATCTAGAAAATACGCGAAGATGATTTTTATATGGGTCATGAGCTTGATCAACTACATCTGATGTATGGTTGGCAGTAATAATATATTGAAATTTGTAGGAGTGAGAGTAATATCAATATTAATATGGTCATTTAGTTATTGTGTTATATATTTCTTTTTCATTTTTATTTATCAAATTTTATTTCAATATAATAAAGTAAAAAATTAACTGATCAGCCATAAAATCAACTTTTTTTACGGGTTGGCACCACTCATAAAAAGCTTTTTACGATTTAGTTACTAATTTGATTTGAGTATAAAATAAAGGATCTTAGCTTGTTAATTTTGAGGATTAGTAACTTTTAAATTCTTACTAATCGAATAATTCATCTATTAGATGCTTGAATAAAATTTATTATAATTTAAATTATGTAACAAATAATTAGTTGACACGACTCATTAAACCTCATAATATACGCATATATGCAAGTTATATCTTTGCAGTACTTCAAAATTTGGATTTATTTCATATCAAGTTGGAGTTATGAATGGGCCAATAGTATTTCTTTTTCCCCGGTAAGCATCTTTAGTTAATACTAGTATACGTGCCCGCGCGTTGCACGGATAATTTAAAATGTAATAATTTTAATTAATAAAATTCTAAATATTAGTACAATCACTATATTAGATTTAATCAATGTATGTAGATGATATATTAAATTTAATTTGAATTATATCAGAAAACGTATGAATATGAATGAGGATGTTTATTTGAATTTTATCCGATAAAGCTTATTATATGTAATTATAGTTATCTTTGAATTCAAATTTAAAAAGGTAAAAATTGAAAATTAAAAGCTTATCGTATATTTTAAAATCGTAATTTTCAACTTAATTTAATGTTGTTATATAATATTGTGAATAGTCTTAAATTTGCTAAATGACTTATAATAGTGATATTGTTCAAGATAGAATTTAACGCTAGCTAGATCATAAATATTATGTATCTTAAATTCAAAAGTTTTAAAAAAAATTCTCATAAAATTATTTTCCAATTTTGAAATTTGATTGTCCTTTAAAAGTAATATTATGAAAACATAACTTAATACCTTCTATGTTTATGATAGTGATAAAGATTATCATTTTAATAATTTTTGCTATGACGATTCCTCATGTATCTTGTGCTAAGGTTGAAAATC